>JACEFZ010027785.1:207500-263066 GCA_014155875.1 Cepaea nemoralis | reverse complement strand
ATCATAGTCTGGTAAGATGGCGACAACGTAGCGGTGTTTTGTTCAGAGGATGTAATTTGTGTGTGTGTTTTTTTTAATGGGGAGGATGTCCTATTATTTCGTATTCGTATTCGGAAGTTGTTTACAAGAAACCACGGAACGCAGCCGACAGATAGTTGTTCGTTTTGCCTCAAATTTGGCTACGATCACTATCCAAGACGGAATGCAACATCAAACTACATTCTTTAAAGTTGCCTAGTTTATCATGATTCGCTTAATTACAGATCAACACAAGAACTGGGCAGGGACACTGAAATTAGCAGCATGGAATGTTCGGGCGTTAAGCAATGATGTACAATTAGATAACATCAAACACGAAATGGAAAGAGAGAAGATTAATATATTGGGAATGTGCGAGACGAGATGGACAGGGGCAGGAATTAAGATAGGGGAGGATTATAAGATTATTTATTCTGGGGGAGAAGAACGGCAACGAGGTGTAGCAATTATCTTGGATCGGCAAACATCAAAATCTATTCAAGAATATTGGGCTGTGTCTAGACAGGCTAATTAATATTGGTAAAATTATTCGGCAGACCTTTTAACATGAAAGTCATTAAAATATCTGCCCCCAACAGGAGAATGCAGTGAAGACAGTATAGAGGAATTTTATAATGACATGGAGTCTGCTTTGAAGAAATGTAAAAATTCAGAAATAAATATCATGATGGGTGACTTCAATGCAAAGGTAGGAAATCAAGGCGATGGATGCACAGTAGGCAACCATGGTTTGGGAGAGCGAAACGAAAGAAGATACAAACATATAGACTGGGCAAAAGAGCAGGAAATGATTGTAGGAAACATCTGGTTTAAACAACACCCTAGAAGATTATGGACATAGAGGAGTCCAGACAGCAGGATTAGAAACCAGGTTAAGGTTTCGAAAAACGTTAATAATCGCAAGAACTGTATCCAATGCAGACTGCTACAGTAATCACCGATTGCTTACAGGCCCATTGCGGGTAAAGTAAAAGAAAGTCAAGTATACTACAGGAAACATTAAATATGACCTGTGTACATTGAAAAATTTACAAGCAAATACAAGGCAATTTTAACATAGAAGTAAAGAATAGATTTGATATATTGCCTGATCTAGAGATCCTATTTCAAGATGTGGATGATCAATGGAAAATGTTGACGAATTGAATCAGTTTGCTTGCAGAAAAAAAAACTATTCCAAAATTAAAGAAAGTGGGTCATAAGATATGGATGACTAAAAGTTTTTTACAACTAATGAAAACAAGAAAACAAAATAAAAATAATTCCTGTCAAATATGAAGAAATTCACATAAAAGTCAGAACATTATGTAAGGAGGGAAAAGAAGCATGGCTAGAGAAAAATTGCTATAGAAAGTGAAAAATAACACAACCGTAAAATGCAACGTTAATGAGCAAAAGAATTCATTGAACTTACTAATAAAAGAACGCGTACATCAACAGACTGCCTAAAATGAACAGATGGAAAAATTATAATAGAGTAAGATCAAATTTTACGTGTATGGTCAGATTATGTGAACAACCTTTATGATGATAACAGAGAAGAACAGTATGATGTTCGAAATGATAATTAAGGATCCGTCAATTTTAAAGACGGAGGTTTGGAATGTTCTTAATCATATAAAAACTGGCAACATAACAACAGAAATGATCAATGCTTCAGAAGAATGTGGAATAGATCAAGTCACCAGAATGCTGAATGTAATTCTGTATTTATTGCAATCCCGAAGAAATCAGGAACTTGGAATGTGATCAACATCGTACAGTTCATATAATGAGTCACATCATGAAGATTTCTGTAAGAATTATCATGCAAAGAGTTAAGAAGAAAATACAACCTGAAATAGGAGAAGAACAATGTGGGTTTGTAGAAGGCAAGGGTACAGTAATTGCTGTGTGTGTATATGCTGAGAAACGTAATTGAATGTTTTATAGAAGTAAATAATAATGTACATTTTTTCTTTATTGCCTATACAAAGGCTATCCATAAAGTAAGACATGTCAACATGGTAGAGATGCTGTCAGATCTACAAATTGATGGGAAAGACATTAAACTTGTAAAAAATATATATTGGAAACAACAAGCTGCCATAGGGATCGATAATGAAGTAGGTCAATATCAGCCAATTAAGAGAGGTGTGAGTCAGGGATGTATAATGTCTCCAGATCTTTTTACCTCCATATAGTGAAACTATTTTCAGAAATGTACAAGATATGAAAGGAATCATCACTGGAGGAGGAAACATCAAGAACATTAGATATGCAGATGATACAGTATTGATTGCAGACAAAGAGCAGGATCTGCAACATTTAGTAGATGCGGTTGTTGCACACAGTAAACAACTAAGGATAGAATTCAATTGTAAGAAGACACAGATTATGGACGTCACTAGGAAGAACGAAATACCACAATGTAATGTACAAGTAAATGGGAATATTCTTAAGCAAGTGAATCGGTACAATTATCTCGGAACAGTCATAACATCTGATGGGAGATGCTTTGAAGAGATTAGAACTAGAATCGCCATGGCGAATGTAGCCTTTTGTAAGATGAAAATCATACTGATAATGTTTCAGGCGAACGAAAGAAGAAGAAGAAGAAGAAGAAGAAGAAGAAGAAGAAGAAGAAGAAGAAGAAGAAGAAGAAATACTGATCAATAAAAAGATGTCAAAAAAGCGAGGAGTAGAAGAAAGAAGAAGAAGAAGAAGAAGAAGTAGTAGTAGTAGTAGTAGTAGCAGTAGTAGTAGTAGTAGTAGTAGTAGTAGTAGTAGTAGTAGTAGTAGTAGTAGTAGTAGTAGTAGTAGTAGTAGTAGTAGCAGGAGTAGTAGTAGTAGTAGTAGTAGTAGTAGTAGTAGTAGTAGTAGTAGTAGTAGCAGTAGTAGTAGCAGTAGTAGTAGTTGTTGTTGTAGTAGTAGTAGTAGTAGTAGTAGTAGTAGTAAGTAGTAGTAGTAGTAGTAGTAGTAGTAGTAGTAGTAGTAGTAGTAGTAGTAGTAGTAGTAGTAGAAGTAGTAGTAGTAGTAGTAGTAGCAGCAGCAGCAGCAGGCAGCAGCGGCAGCGGCGGCGGCAGCGGCGGCGGCGGTGGTGGTGGGTGGTGGTGGTGGTGGTGGTGGTAGTAGTAGTTGTTGTATCTCAGAAGGCAGAAAGCTAAAACCAAAACTAGCAGCGCCACCATCAGAGAGGTGCTGTTTGCTGATGATTGAGCTCTATATGCCAACTCAGAGGCCGACATGCAACGCAATGTTTTCAGCTTTCCCATATGCCCTGTGCCAATTTTGTGCTCAGTATCAACTTGAAGAGACTGTAGTTATGTACTAGCCAGCCGCCAGGGAATAATCACACCGTGCCGAATATGCAAAGTGAATGGTTATAAGTCTTATGGACAAATTCACCTATCTTGGCAGCACTGTGTCACAAGCTGCCACAATTGATGACCACGTAATGCAAGTATCTCCCAAGGCCAGCGCGGCCTTGGCAGACTATTACAAGAATGTATGGGACAGAAATGGAATAAGCCTGCAAACAAAGCTGAAAGTCTACAAAGCAGTTGTATTATCCATACTGCAATATGCTTGTGAAACCTGGACTGTTTATCAGCGACATGCTAGGAAATTAATCCATTTCCACATAGTCTGCCTTAGGAAGCTATTGAATATTAAATGGCAAGACAAAATCACAGACACTGGAGTTCTTGAAAGAGCGTCCGTGCCCAGTATCCACACTCTACTAATGAAGAATCAGATTCGCTGGGCTGGTCACTTAACTCGCATGCCAGATCGCAGGCTCCCTAAACAATTTTTTTGCTGCGTGCTGCTTTGTGGTAAACGCTCATAAGGCGGCCAGAGGAAACACTTTAAAGACACTCTGAAAATCTCACTGAAAATCTCACTTAAGCTTTTGGAACTCATCTTGACACCTGGGAGACTGCTGCCAGAGACAGAAATTCGTGGCGTACATTATTACGCAAGGGTGCAGTCACTTGTTAGGCAATCTGGACTGCAAGAGCTAGAGACAGAGAAATCACTGCAGGAGATCCTCCTCCTGGAAAGTCAAGCATTCTTTGCCCACATTGTCAAAGAACATTTCGAGCCAAAATAGGCCTTATCAGCCATCTTAGAACTCACGGCTCCATTCTTTCAACCCCACTGGATGAAATGAATGGTCATCATCACTCTTGATGGACAAACAACAATACAGTAGTAGTAGTAGTAGTAGTAGTAGCAGCAGCAGCAGTAGTAGTAGTAGTAGTAGTAGTAGTAGTAGTAGTAGTAGTAGTAGTAGTAGTAGTAGCAGTAGCAGTAGTAGTAGTAGTAGCAGTAGTAGTAGTAGTAGTAGTAGTAGTAGTAGTAGTAGTAGTAGTAGTAGTAGTAGTAGTAGTAGTAGTAGTAAGTAGTAGAGGAAGATAAAGAAGAAGAAGAAGAAGAAGAGAAGAAGAAGAAGAGAAGAAGAAGAAGAAGAAGAAGAAGAAGAAGAAGAAGAGATAAGAAGAAGAAGAAGAGAAGAAGAAGAAGAAGAAGAAGAGGAAGAAAGACGAAGAAGAAGAAGACAGAGAAGAGAAGAAGAGAAGAAGAGAAGAAGAAGAAGACTAAGTCTGAAAGATATTCGTAGACGGAGACTGTTCCAGAACTGACGACTGGTCGGAGATCAATATGAGCGTAGAGAGCCACACACCTGTTCAGAACTAGTCAATTTTGTTTACCCATCCGAAGTTAAGGTATTTCCAATTGACTGTTCATAAAAACGCTTCCCTCTTATCAACACAATATGCCATGTTGGCTCTTCTCGCAGCGAAATACGGATCCTAAAACTGACTGAGATGTTAGTTTACAGTAGAATCAAATCAGAAAAAGAATAGAAAGCTCAAGAACAAGATAGTGAAAAAGAGAATTTAAAAAAAAAAATGATTAAAAGTGGTGTTTCAACTAGATCATTGAACCAATCCGCCTGGCTTGTATAGCAACAAAACGGTCTGAGATCTTATTGCAACTCGCGCGACAAATGTGAGATTGGTGTCAAGATCGATGTTACAGCTCACACGCCAGTGTTGCACAGTTTTTAGCCCCATGTCTCGAGATCATCTGGTGTGTTTATAAGCTCCTGCCAGCTCGCACGCAAGTGTTGTACAACAGTTACGCCAATTCTAGAGAACGTCTGTTGTATTTATCAACTCCAGTTTACGAAAACAGTGTTTATTTTGAAAAAGAAGAGTATTTGTGCTTGTACATGCAAATGTCCTGCTTGGTTCTAGTATAGTTATGTTAAATTGTTATTGATGCCAAAATTGGTATTATGTTTTCACATACGAACTGTTTAGTACGAATTGTCATAAAGGAAAGGCGAACTTTTCAAAAGTAAATTACTGATAAAAAATACCATTTTTTTTTCTTGTGATATTTGATTCACCGAGAAAACGACCATTACATCCACATTTTAAAATTACCCCTTGCATATACTGTACTGCCCACAATATGAGGCAGTACGAACTCGTAAATATATTGTTACGCTGGGTAGTTTAATTACTTCAGAATGCATTTACCAATCAAAATTTACCGTAAAAAGTATATGCAACTTTAAAGAAAGACTAGATAATGATTGCCTGGAGAATATGAACAAACTCTCGTAGTGTCTCGAATGTTTCGCAAAGTGCGGTTGGAATAATAGTTGCCTAGGAGTCATTATTGCCGTTGGTTTGAGATATTGCTACCTAGAAAGATTGTGCTTATATTCGCCAGTTTGCAACTCCTCCGATAGAAACTTTGTATATTACAGTAAGTGGAACACTCCTGTGTCAAACGGGGTTTCTTCATCGACTCAAACAATTGCAGATCTGCCAATCAATACTTCTGTCACTGCTCAGTCAATAGATAATCACACCACAACGTCATTTCTAAAATCATTATGTCAGAAAGCCGGAAAAGAAACAGATTCTAAGTGCGACTGTTCCAGAACAAACGGGTGGATCGGCGATCAATGTGAACGTAGACCTTACAACTGTTCAGAACTAGCCAATTTTGGTTATGCATCCGAAATTAAGATATTTCCAATTGACGTTTATAAAAATTCTTCGCACCTTATCAACACAATATGTCAGGTTGGCTCTTCTAGCAGCGAAATACGGATCCTAAAACTGACTGGAGATTTTAGTTTCAATAGAGACTGGAACAGTTACGTCAAAGGATTTGTCCAAAACGGCAACAATTATTGGCTTGGCCTTGAAAATATGTACGCCTACAACGCCCTAGGTTTCACCAAAATTCGCGCTCAGTTAGTTATGTTTTCTGCTACAGTTAATGATAAAATAACTCAAGAGTATAGTAATTTCACAATGGCGGATAGTTCATCCGGGTATGCCTATAGTATCGCTTCCGGTTTTACTACACTGGATAGTATTCACGAAAACGCCAAGACTAAAGGATTTGATCTTGGGGATATTCTCACCCCTGGCCAGAACACGCCGTTCTCAACCTTCGACAGGGATAACGACCTGGAGCCGGGCAAGAACTGTGCCAATTTGACAGCCACGGGTTGGTGGTTCACGACTTGTACTCCGGAACCTGAAGTTAGTCCTTTGGGTAACAAGAAAGCCAAGAATATGGAAAGACGTGTAATTCTGCCGAAGTATGACACCCTGTCTGCAGGACCGAGGAACGCTTTCAGGCATTTCTCATTGTATTTCTGGCCATGAAAAGCGACACTGGGTGTCTCGTTGGTAGGGGCACTTTCGACTACTGCTATGTAGGTTTTGTTTCAAACCTCGGGAAGTGACCTATTATTCTAAGTTCGGCAGATCACGAAAATGCGTGCATAATTACGCCAAACTGAAAAACAAAAATCTGAAGACATTTCTATACTCCAGGGGTAGAAGAGAAAAGGCAAGGAATCACCAGCAGAATACACGCAGTTGTATAGGGTGCATTTTTAATGACTGTGCAGTGTTTGAAAATATTGTCAGTCCAAGTTTTGTATTCACTATCTGTAAAGTTCATGCAACATATTAGGTAAACACAAAACTTGGACCGGCAATATTTTCAAACACTGCAGTAATTACAAATACATCCTGTACAGGACCGTTTTGTGCGTCTTAATACACATTGGGCATGTGGTGTTAGACCCACATGTTATAGACCAATCAGAATTCGGGGATTGAAGTGGTCAGTAGGTGGCCTTTACTTCCCTAGACATTTCTTGGTATCCATTTAAGGCGGGCTCGACTTAAGAGACCAGGTCAATTTTTAAAATCCGAATCCATTCTGATGGGGTTCTAACCCATGCCCACCAGGTCAGCAAGTCACTACTCTACCACAACTACCAGAATGTACATAAGGTAACATATTAGCAGATAGGACAAAAAGAAACTACATTCTATCAAATAAAGAACATCGCGTGCAATAAGTCCTTGCATGTTACATACAACCAGTTTTAACATACGGCTGCGAATCCTGGAAAATTTGTGAACAGGCGAAAAGATTCACAGAAGCCTCGGAGTTGTTCTTTTAAAGAAGAATGCTGAATATAATATCTTTGAACAGCCTAAATGAGCAATTGGATATTTTTAGGGAGGTTAATTCGCAAAGACAACTTATAACAAACATCAGAAAGATGCAGTAAACATATTTTGGCCACATTATGAGAAGACAAAAGCTGGAACATGTTGTCACAGCCGGAAAGATTTGTGGAAAGAGAGATAGAGGAAGCCAGCGAAATAAAAGTCTTGACAGTCTTCTGTCAAGACATGGAACAAAGTCAACACATGAATTAATTAATGCCGTCGGAGATCGCCATTTGTGGAGAAGCATGATCGCCCACGTCAGTAGGCAAAGCTCTGGGTAATGAAAATATTAGCAATAAAGATATTAAGCAGAATGTCCATGCGGCGATTTGTTAAACTTCAGGCTGTGATAAAGTGACAGCGGAATTAACACAGACTGATGTATTCGCAACCGAACTACGATATATAGACTAGAGAGCAATGATTTCCCTCATAGTATACCAAAAGCCATACACATGGCACACATTTTGAGTAACATTACCGCAAGCCAAAGCCATTATTGTGCTAACTGAACAATGTTAAAAATGGTTAACTGCTTCTTTTCTACTAACGAACTGTGTGGATAAAACCATCAGCACCGCATGACGCGGGTGCGACTCTTGGGTTTGTCTCTTACTAAAGTGTGAGAAAGATTGATCGCCTATCCCCCTCATTGAGGTTTACAAATTGTGAAAGTTCTAACATATCACAGACCCATAACAGGAAACTCGTTTAGAGCAAATTTGTAATTTTTTTTCCCACTAGTAAAACTTACCAAGAAATCGCATGCAGCCAAAAAAATGCTGGTGTTGATTGCGAAGTCCTACAAAGGATTTGCACCAAATTTAACGGATTAAGTGGCATTGGAGGATTAATCTTCTTAAGCGAATTCCTGTCTCTGTATGGGCTTATATACAGTAGTTTTCTCTATGCAACCGCTTTAATTTGATATGTAAAACAATATATCTGTAACCATATTAACTACTTTTAAATCACAACTGTGGAACACCCCTACTTCCCATTTTCCCC
Organism: Cepaea nemoralis; assembly: GCA_014155875.1. Taxonomy (NCBI): domain Eukaryota; kingdom Metazoa; phylum Mollusca; class Gastropoda; order Stylommatophora; family Helicidae; genus Cepaea; species Cepaea nemoralis. Next base: position 254,475 of record JACEFZ010027785.1, on the reverse strand, counting down.
ATCCATTTTTGTTTGGTCCAAACACCACTTTTTTTTTTTTTGGCACGGAATCTGTTAATATTTGCAGTTGTTTTCATGCCACCATAGTCCATTGCCAAAGTGGACTGACAATTCCTGCCGTAAAGATCGTAAAACATTTCCCTATTTCTCGTGGTCGAGACAAGAACAATGAGCTGATCGACGACTCTGGTGATCCAGTGAAATGGCGAACCATGACCGCCCACGCTTATCGGCATGGCACATGATAGAAGGATGGATTTATCTTCATCTGTTGCACGCAGGGCAGGGTGGTTTTTCATTTCGTTAGGAAACAATGAACTTGACATTTGCCCGAGCCATCGATTCTAAGCCATAGTTCTCCCGGTCAATTTCATTGTTCTCGTGGCTTAGAAGTTGGGTAAACAGTCAAAACTCTGGTCATGTTTAAACAACTACTCCTATTCTACGGACGCCGTTCGTAATCCCGAATCCCGCTTTCGACACACAGCTGCGGACGATTTGGCAGGAGACCGCCTTGTGTTGTTTAAAAAAGAAAACAATGAAAATGGTCTGATTGCCGATCGTTCAAAAAACAATGTCAAACTATTGAACCCAAACTTGCAAAAAAAAATCACGAACAGCAAAGAAAATGCTGAGGTTGACTGCGACATCCTGTAAAGGATATGCAAATAACTTTAACTATGTTACAACAACTACTACTACCACCACCACCACCACCACCACCACTACTACTACTACTACTACTACTACTACTACTACTACTACTACTACTACTACTACTACTACTACTACTACTACTACTACTACTGCTGCTGCTGCTGCTGCTCCTACTACTACTACTACTACTGCTGCTGCTACTACTACTACTACTACTGTTGCTGCTGCTGCTACTACTACTACTACTACTACTACTACTACTACTACTACTACTACTACTACTACTACTACTACTCGCCATCAGGCGAGCCCACTCCGACTTCAGAGGTACTTGTAATTCACGTCCACAAGTCAAGGACGAGAAGTCAACATTTAGCCCAGCTGACCAATGTAGGAATTGAATCCAGAAGCGGGTTGAACCCCTACACCGGTCAGTTGGCCTGCATTGTTTACTTCTTATCCTTGACTTGGGGACGTGAACAACAAATACCTCTGAAGTCGAAGTGGGTTCGCCTGATAGTGAGGGACACTGGTAATAGGGAAAGTTAATGTACACGCAAAATTAAGTCCAGTGCATTAGAAGTTATAGCAATTGTTTGGACTACGCTTGAGTAAAGCGAGCGAAAAGAAAACAAAAACACTCAACAACAACAACTACAACTTCAACGTGTACAGCAAGAAAACTTCCATCAGCCACCACTACTACAACTGTAACTACTGCTGTTAATAATAATAATAGAAATGATAATAATAGTAACAAGTTCTTTGTGAACAGAAATGTGAATACAGCTAGTCGTCGACTTACGACATATGCAACTTACGACCATTCGACTTTACGACCACAATCACTAGCCATATTATTAACTCGAGTCTAGTGCTTCCACACTGACGTGGATAGGCCTTAGGTTCATACCAGAGTGCGATCAGCGTTGCCAGTAGTGGGTTGTGCTCAATATTTAAAGATTTATTTCTGCCTCAATTATCAGTCGAACGGCGTTGTCTGCAAAGATCAGGTTGTGTGACGGTTTATTCCATGCTCAAGACTTAGATGGATAACCTGATTTTTGCAGATAATGCTGCAGTTAGGACCCACTCTGAGGAAAAATTACAATGTCTACTATCTGCATTCTCCAATGCTTGTTCAGAATTTGGTTTAACAATTAGCAAAAAGAAGACACAGATTATGTCACAAGGTGCACATGGGGTACCATTAATCTTTATTGACGACGCCGATTTAGAGATGGTAGACCATGTAATAATAATGTTTCCCATAGTATTTTCCACACCTGTAATTTGTATGTTTTGCAAATATTAAACCAGTTGTACATGTACAGTTAATGCAATGTTTTTCTTAAACCTGACGATGTAAAAATAAGAAACAAAATGGTGTAGAGATGATACAATTGGCACAAAATGAATATCGAAAATTATGATTTATAACAATAATAAAAGAAATTTATGATATAATTTAACTTAAATATTTTTATAACATCACTTCACATTACTGTACACATAGCGTATTCAACTTACGACCAAATCGTGTCGGAACCGATCGTGGTCGTAAGTCGACGACTAGCTGTATAGGATTAACAGTTTTGCAAAGAGAGTAACGGGAAGTAATTGCATATTAAATGCTGAAAGCTGGATTACATCCCTTATAATACCCAAGCGATCTTTTCAGATTGTTAATGTAGTAGTTAAAATATAGAACATGGTTGTATTAACATATAAAATAACTATTATTAATACAAAGTTAGAAAATTTATACAGAAAAAAAAGACTACTGTCAAATTTTGACCTGTTTTATATCATATTTTTAGCAAGATAAAAAACATTCTGACCAATACAAAGATGTCAATTGAAACGAGAAAAAGAGTGTTGACAGGGTACATAAAGCCTGTTCTTTTGTATGGATGTGAAACTTGGACAATGTGCAGTCAAGCTGAAAAATATCTGATGGCTACCGAAATGTGGTTTCTGAGGAAAATGCAAAGAATACCATGGTAAGTCAGAAAAACAAATTACCAAGTACTACAGGAGACAAAATGACAATCGTAAATTGATTACAGAAATTAGACGTAGACAGTCAAATTTTTTTGGACATGTTATGAGAAGAAATGAATTGGAAAACTTAGTGACAACTGGCAAGATCGAAGGAAACAGAACAAGAGAAAGACCCGAGAGGAAAATACCTGGATGGCTTGGCCACAAGGCATGGACGAGACAGGAACACTGAGCTGATCCACGACTCTGGTGATCGAGTGAAATGGCGAGTCATGACCGCCCACGCGTTCCGGCATGGCACATGATTGATTGGTTGATTTATATTCTACAGTACCCAAGTAAAAGCAGTGAAGGGATTTTCAGCATTAATTTAATGAATATATATATGGTACGCTCTGGTGCAGACAGCTTATTATGTCAACAAAAACAAAAGACAAAATATAGGTCAAAAGTGAAGTATCTGCACTTGATCTTGTCAGACTTGATCTTGCCCTATACCGGTCAGTTGGACTAAAATCTTTACCTTTTGCACATAATTTGGGGAGGTGAATTACATGTGCCTCAGAAGTCAGTGTGGGTTAGCTTGATGGCGAGGGACACTGGTAACAGGGAAAGCTAATCCACATACAAAGATCTGTACGGTACACAAGAAGTAGTTGCACCTGCATGGACTACGCTTGAGTTTAAAGCGAACGAGTACTTTAAAATCATCATCAACAACAACAACAACAACAACAACAACAACAACAACATCTACTACTACTACTACTACTACTACTACTACTACTACTACTACTACTACTACTACTACTACTACTACTACTACTACTACTACCACTACTACTACTACTACTACTACTACTACTACTACTACTACTACTACTACTACTGCTGCTGCTGCTACTACTACTACTACTACTACTACTACTACTACTACTACTACTACTACTACTACTGTGTTGTTGTTAGTGACCACTTTCTCGTTGGAGCAAAATTTAAAATAAAACTTAAGAGAGCTTTCTATACTAAATTACAAAGATTACACCCAACATATAACAGAGAAAAACTACAAGACATTACAGTCAAAGAGAAATTTACAGATGAAATAAAATGTAAACTTGAAACTCTGCAAAACCCTTTGGAGGAAAGCGTTGACCAAACTTGGTTGAACATCAAGAATACAATTCAATCTACCGCAGAAGAATGTCTCGGTGTGTTAACCACGCATAGAAAGAACAGATGGTTCAATCAAAAATGTGAAGAAGCAGTCGTTAGGAAGAAGAATGCCAGACATGTATGGTTAAATGACATCAATAACATCCAAAAGGAAGAGCATTATAGAAATGAATGTAAAGAGGCTACAAAAATAGTCAGACAGCAGAAGCGAAGAATATATGAGTAATATAATCAAAGATATGGAAACTAATCACCAGAAAAATGAATCCAGAAAATTTTTTAAAGAACTGAAGTCAATGAAACGAGGGCACCAACAAAACACATATGGTTTAAAAGACAAAAATGGGAATATGATAAATACCAATGAGGAAATGTGCAACACATGGAAAGAATATTTTATTGAATTACTAAATTGTGAAGCTCCAAGTAACATTTTCCCACAGGAAGAGGTTCTAACATGCGAACCACAAATTGAAGAACCTACATTTGAAGAAATCCTATATGTAATCACACGACTTAAAAACAATAAGGCAACTGGGACTGATGGAATTGCTGCTGAATTTATAAAGGCAGGTGACCATGCATTACATCTAAAGCTATACGAACTAATAATAAAAATCTGGAGGACAGAAGAATTACCCCATGACTGGAAAGAGTCATTATTGATACCTATCTTTAAGAAAGGAGACAAGTTCCAATGTGGAAATTATAGAGGAATATCACTACTGTCCACAAGCTATAAGATACTATCCGCAGTATTACTAAATAGACTAAAACCATATTCAGAAGACATATTAGGTGACTACCAGGCGGGTTTTAGACAAAACAGATCAACAATAGATCAGATATTTATCTTACGACAAATAGCCGAGAAACATTGGGAATATAAAAGAGATCTCCATAACATTTTTGTGGATTTTAAAAAGGCTTATGATAGTGTCCATAGGAATAGTCTATGGAATGCTATGCAGGAATTTGGAATACCAAGGAAGTTAATCAACATGACCAGACTATGCATGGAAGATACTTATAATATAGTAACATATAAAGGCAGGAAATCAGACCCCTTCCAAATAACATCTGGCTTGAAACAGGGTGATGCACTATCGCCGCTACTCTTCAATCTGGCTCTAGAGAAAGTTGTAAGGAAGGTAAAGGAGGAATGTGATATTGGAGGAACATCCAAGCTGCTTGGTTATGCAGATGATATAGATATTATAGGGTAAAGTGAACAAAAGACATTGGAAATATTGACTCACTTAAAGGAAAAAGCCCAACAGATGGGGCTGGTTATCAACCAAGATAAGACAGAATATATGGTAATTTCAAGAGACGGAATGGCTAAAATCTCTGGCCACATACAAATAGATAATATGACCATTAAAAGAACGGAAACATACAAATACCTGGGTACAATCTTCAACTGCTCCAACATCATAAGGGAAGAAATACAAACTAGAATCAACTCTGGAAATAAGATATACTATGCACTACAACATCTACTAAAATCAAAGGCGCTATCTCGTAACACCAAAATCACAATATACAAAACACTGATCAGACCAGTTGTGCTGTATGGCTCTGAAACCTGGAGTACAACGAAAGGAGACGAAGCCTTGTTACAAACCTTTGAGAACAAAATTTTAAGACGCATCTTTGGACCCATTAGGGATACACAAAGTGGAGAGTGGAAAAGAAGAAGTAACAAAGACATTTATGATCTGTTTAAGTCCCCGCTAATCACTGGTATCATGAAGGCTAATAGACTACAATGGCTGGGGCATATAGAAAGAATGGAAGATAATAGGGAAACAAAACTCGCTTACACTCAGGAAATAAATTACCGCAGACCCCGAGGTAGACCAAGAAGGCGGTGGAGAGATAATACATGTACAGACCTACAAGCACTTGGAATCAACGACTGGCAAGAGAAGGTCCACCAGAGAGACGAATGGAGACGGATTGTATTTGCAGCAAAGAACCTCAATGGCTCGGAACGCTGAAGAAGAAGACTAACTAACTAACTAACTAACTAACTAACTAACTAACTAACTAACTAACTAACTAACTAACTAACTAACTAACTAACTAACTAACTAATCATTTAATTAACTAACTAACTAACTAACTAACTAACTAATCAATTAACTAACTAACTAACTAACTAACTAACTAACTAACTAACTAACTAACTAACTAATTAACTAACTAATCAATTAACTAACTAACTAACTAACTAATCAATTAACTAACTAACTAACTAACTAATCAATTAACTAACTAACTAACTAACTAACTAATCAATTAACTAACTAACTAACTAACTAACTATCTAACTAACTAACTAGCTATCTAACTAACTAACTAACTAACTAACTAACTAGCTAACTAACTAACTAACTAACTAACTGACTGACTGACTGACTGACTGACTGACTGACTGACTGACAAACTAACTAACTAACTAACTAACTAACTAACTAACTAATCAATTAACTAACTAACTAACTATCTAACTAACTAACTAACTAACTAACTAACTATCTAACTAACTAACTAACTAAATAGCTATCTAACTAACTAACTAACTGACTGACTGACTGACTGACTGACTGAGTGACTGACTGACTGACTGACTGACTAACTGAATACCTAATTAAATAATTTAACGAATCAACGAATCAACCAACCAACCAACCAACCAACCAACCAACTAACCCCACCAACCAACCAACCAACCAACCACCCAACCAACCAACCATATGAACTAACTAACTAACTAACTAACTAACTAACTAACTAACTAACTGACTAACAAATAAACAAACTAACTAACTAACTAACCAACCAACTGACCAACTAATCAATTAACCAACCAACCAACCAACCAACCAATCAACCAACGAAGCAAGTAACTAACCAACAAACCAGTTAAACAATCAACTAACCAACGAACCAACCTATGAAAGACGCACATAGCTAACTAAACAACCAGCCAACCAACTAACTAACTAACCAAACATTCACCCATGCAACCAAGCAACCAACTAACCAGCTAACCAACAAACCAAAGAAAGAATTCACTAACTAACTAACCAACCAGGTAAAAAACGAACAAAGCAACTAATCAACCAACCAACCAACCAACCAACCAACGAAGCAATTAACAAGCTAACCAATCAACCAACTAACGAATGAAGCAACAAACTAACTAACCAACCAACCAACGAAGCAATCAACCAATCAACCAACAAATGAACGAACCAACCAACCAACAAGCGAACGAAGCAAGCAAGCAACGAACCACCCAACAAACTAACCAACCAACAAACCAACCAAGCAACCAACCAGTCAACAAACTAGCGAAATAACCAGCTAACCAACAAACCAGCAAACGAACGCAGCAACCAACCAACCAATAAACCAACAAACGAACGAACACAACCAGCCAATCAACCAACCAACAAACGAACGCAGCAACCAACCAACCAACAAATGAACGAAACAACCAGCCAACCAACCAACGCACCAAACAACCAATCAACCAATCAACCAACAAATGAATGAAACAACCAACCAACAAACCAACAAATGAACCAAAGAACCAACCAACCAACCAAACAACCAACCAACCAAACAACAAATGAACGAAACAACCAACCAACCAACCAACCAATCAACCAACCAACAAATGAACGAAACAACCAACCAACTAACGCACCAACCAACCAATCAACCAACAAACCAACAAATGAACCAAACAACCAACCAACCAACCAACCAACCAACTAACGGATAAAAAACTAACTAACTAACTATATGAAGACAAGAAAACATACCTTGAAGCAGGAACCTTCTATGAATCTGTGGAATGCTAGGACAATGAAATGTTGCAGGCTTGAGTAGTTGGCCAGTCTTCCCGTCCCGTAACAAGCGGCGAGCTCTGGAATCGAACCCCCATCCAACGCGGTAATTCCACTGTCAGTTCAACTTCCTAACCGTTACACCAAACGCTAGCTTTTGCAACCGTTAACATTCTGATTATCTCTCTTTGCAATGCGGATATAAATATACTGAATTATTTCCCTTCGTACATTGTAAATTCGGGCACTTGTCTGCTTTCTGTTTATGGCCATCCCTGTGTAAGGTGATCCCTTGTGTATGGTGATCCCTGTGTATGGCCATCCCTGTCTATGGTGATTCTTGTGTACGGGTGATCCCTGTGTATGCTGATCCCTGTGTATGGGTGATTCCTTGTGTATGGTGATCCCTGTGTATGGTGATCGATGTATATGGTTGATCCCTGTGTCCAGACTTCCACTGTCCCAAAGCAAGATGCATCGAGGTTTACAAGCTTTGTGCCACTCACGTGATGGATGCAAAGTAGACAACAAGGATGTATTATAAGACATAAATACGTGGAAAGGACCTGGTCAACAATTTTGAATAAATGACTCCCTAAATGACGTCTAAGTAGAAGTCATTTGCATATTTTTTCATGGGCGGTCCGATTACCCTCATGATGTGTTATCTGTGATTCTTCTAGTCGATTTTACGTACAGTGGTGTATCATTGATGTTTGACCTGCCGCCGCTCATCCTATTGTGAAGATCAACGCAAAGCGATCAGGTCCCAAATTGTGTGAGTCTGACTTCGAATCGAAAGTGCACCCACAGACATCGACGATGTCCGAACACACCCCCCCCCCCCCCCACACACACACACACACACACACACACACATACACACACTATGTCTAGGAAGCTTTGCGAAAGGAAACAGCAACACACACACACCCACCCAAACACACACACACACACACACACACACACACACACACACACACACACAAGTACAGGTGAACGTTTCGACACAAGTCATTATCAACACAGAACAAGAATATAAGCAAATAATCCCATCAAAATAAAAACTAGGATCGGAGTTCCTTGCAAACTGACGCGTGCCAGAACATGTGAAACAGGCGTACATCGACGTATAGCCAATTAAAGGCAAAGGTAGTCCGATAACAGACATTCTGTTATTCCAGGTCACGGCATAACGAGATGGGATGCCAGTTCCTTTTCTCTCCTCCCTTCCTTTCTGGACAATTCCGGGAACTTTTCGGAAATTATCCAGTTCTATTTTATGAGATTGGGTCGATTCCGAGGGCTTTACTGTAAAACAACAACAACTGTGATTTGCTGACAATATAGTACCTTGCGGTGTATGGTAGGGGGGTCTTGAGCTTGAGGAATTAAGGCTGCCTGGCTAGTGCAGTTGCCTCGAACTGTGCAGGTTAGAGTTTTCTTTTTGTTCCCGACAGAAAAAACTCCACACCTTACCGAGGATTTGAACCCGGGTCTCTAGAAGGGGAATCCGGCATTCTAGTCACTCGGCCAGCCGCTCCTCTCTGAGGGCTGTACTAGTCGGAAAACAAACCCTGCTACTGACAGGAATTGAATTCGAACTATTGTTTGGTTAGCAAGCGCGCTGACCACTATGCCAGCTGCTGTAGCTCATCGTCATCATCATCTTGTGCCATGAAGATAGACGCAGGCGTTTCATGACTACCAGAGTCCTAGATCAGATCTGTTCCTTGTTCTGGTTATACCATATGGGCATCCCGTTCCCGTATTTATCTCTTTGTTTATTCGTGTTATGGTTAAACCATGTGGTCAAACCATCCCGTATTTATCTCTTTGTTTCTTCTTGTCCTGGTTTTACCATATGGGGAAATCATCGCGTATTTATCTCGTTGTTTCTTCTTGTTCTGGTTATACCATATGGGCGAACCGTCCCGTATTTATCTCGTTGTTTCTTCGTGTTATGGTTAAACTATGTGGACAAACCATCCCGTATTTATCTCTATGTTTCTTTTTGTCCTGGTTATACCAAATGGGCAAACCATCCCGCATGTATCTCTATGTTTCTTTTTGTCCTGGTTATACGAAGTGGGCAAACCATCCCGCATGTATCTCTATGTTTATTTTTGTCCTGGTTATACCAAATGGGCAAACCATCCCGCATGTATCTCTATGTTTCTTTTTGTCCTGGTTATACGAAGTGGGCAAACCATCCCACATGTATCTCTATGTTTCTTTTTGTCCTGGTTATACGATGTGGGCAAACCATCCCGCATGTATCTCTGTTTCTTTTTGTCCTGGTTATACCAAATGGGCAAACCATCCCGTATTTATCTCTGTGTTTCTTCTTGTCCTGGTTATACCAAATGGACAAACCATGCCGTATTTATCTCCTTGTTTCTTCTTGTCCTGGTTATACCATATGGGCGTAGGTCCTCATGGCCGAATGGATAATAACGCTTGTTCTTAAACATCCGATGTGCTGATGCCGAGGTAAGAAGTTCAACTCCTACATCGGACAGTTGGACTAAAATGTTGACCTATCGTCCTTGACTTCAGGACGTAAATTACGAGTACAGTGGTACCTCTGGTTACGAACGCCTCAGGTGTGACGTTTTCGGATGTCCGCCCTGAGGAAAAAGACTGATCTGTATGGAATAAAGCTCGACTCAATGAAGTCCATTCTCTTGATTGTTAAAACTGCCATTTACAAACTGTCATTTACTGCCAATATAATACCTTGCGGTGTATGGCAGAGGGGTCTTTGAGCCTGAGGACTTAAGGCCGCCTGCCTAGTGCAGTCCCCGCGAGCTGTGCAGGTAGGATTTTCTTTTTGCCCCCGACAGAAAAAAATCCCACACCTTACCGAGGGATCGAACCCGTGTCTCCCGAAGGAGAGTCCGACATTGTAGCCACTCGGCCAGCCGCTCCTTGACTGTTAAACCCTTTTAAAATATTCCTTGAATAAATGTCTCATTCGTTCTTTCTGTTCGTCCGTGGTAGTTTTGCATTTTCCTCAGGAACCATGTTTCCACTGTCATCAAATGCTTCTCGGCGTGTCTGCTAATTGTCCATGTTTCACATCCATACAACAGTATGGGTTCTATATTGCCTCTCAACAGTCATTTTCTCACTACAGTTGACAACTTTTAATTGGTGAGTATGTTTTCCATGTTGCAAAAGGCTACCTTTGCCATGGCGATTCTAGTTCTAATATTAGAAGACATCGACCGTTGAATGTTATGCCTGTTCCATGATAGTTGTAGCTACTCACATGTTTTAAAATGTCCACATTTATCGGTATACTAAACGAGTAGGTTTAGCAATTGCTCGTCTTTTTCAGGACGTCGATATCAACCCAGCCTCTAGTGACTACGTTATTTACTTTCAGTAGTTTGCCATTGCTTTCCAAACGAGAAGTCAATTCTATCGGCTTATGTGATTTACTAGACAATTTTTACCCTCAGTAGTTGGTCATTGCCGGACTCCGTGGCAAAGAGTTGCGGACGCGATTCGAAAGCCCGGTTATCCGCGTTCGAAAAACAGCTGCGACCGATTTGGCAGCAGACCGCGTTGGGTTGGATTTTAACGTGTTGGTAAGGAAGCCGGTCGTTCAGAAAGCAATGGCAAACTACTGAACGTAAACTTGCCAAGACATCAACAACAGCAGTCAAATGCTGTTGTTGTCAGCGTTGTCCTGTAAATAGGATATCATCATCATCAAGTGCTCTGCCAGCTTAATTTTCTGAACGAGAAGTCAACTTTCAAATCCAAATGACCGGTGTGTAGAGCTAACCCATTACCCCGCTACCACCAAACAGACATGTATAGCTAACCCACTACCCCGCTACCACCAAACAGACATGTATAGCTAATCCACTACCCCGCTACCACCAAACAGGCATCTATAGCTAATCCACTACCCCGCTACCACCAAACAGACATGTATAGCTAATCCACTACCCCGCTACCACCAAACAGACATGTATAGCTAATCCACTACCCCGCTACCACCAAGCAGACAGTTTAGCCACCCCCACAAATACGCATGTCATCGATCATGTATACCGCCCATTTGATCTACTTTTACCGACTAGCTATCACCTGTGCTGTATATTTTCATTACTTTACAGATTGCCACTTCCATCGACGATGAACTGTATTTGTCCTGGCGGACTTTTGTGTTGGCATTCTGGCAGCGGCATTATGCATGGTATACCTGTGTGGGCTGTTGGTTTATCGAGATCCTGTCTGTTCCATTTTTCACAATGGACTGTGATGAGCATTTTGTGTGATATTCACTGGCAGGAACGTAGCATAATTGGTCGAACTTTGCCGTGAAGTGGGAACCGCGACTAATTAATTACTTTATAGAATGTATTTCTTATCATACTGCCCGGACGTTCATTTTGCTTCTTTTGCCATTAACTACTCATTGTCCATGCGTATGCACGCATGAGGGGTGGTGTTGAAGCAACAGGGATTGCAGCCAAGCACCATCAGAAAGTTTAAGGAATCAGCACTAGATAGAAGTACAATAAGAACAAAATAGCGATGACAGAAGAACAAGATAGAAACAAAAGAACAAGATAGAAGTAACATAAAAACGAAATAGTGATGAAAGAAGAACAAGATAGAAACAAAAGAACTAGATAGAAGTAACAGGAGAACAAAATAGCGATAATATACGAACAAAATAGAAATTATAGAACTAAAAATAAGTAACAGTAGATCAAAGTTTTAACGGATTCAGTGCCAAGCAAAAAGTAGATTTGGGACCAAACATGGGGTGCCAAGTAGCAGGTCAGACGGAATGACGTCAAAAAGGAATTGAAAGAAAACCTCCAACCACATAATAGGAGAATATAGACAAGTGACGTGAGAAGGCAAGAAACGTCACAGGAGTAGTCAACAACAACAACAACAGAGAGACCTTGGGCTGATAGTGAAGAAGGCAGCACGATTCTTTTCACGGAAACAAGATTGTGTTACGAACTGGCAAGACATTGCATTGATGGCTAATGATATGGGATGGAAGAGCTAGATTGTTAAGGCATGATTCATATTTGCTAGAAAATGGCCGATGGATGCAAATACGTCAAGTGGGACTTGGAAATTATAGCAAGGTGACATAGAGGCCACTTGGTAAGGAGCAATAGCTGACTATAAGCGCCAAGACAATTATATCAGCAGATTTATAGTAAGTTCATTTGTGCTAACTTTATGTACCTGATTTCAATACTGTCCCGCCTGGCTGAACAAGGAAGGTATTTTGAGCATTATTAATTTATTATGATTACTACCATTGAATTTTGAGTACAAGCTTGAACACAGACAATAAATGTCGCCATAACTGCCATTGTCTAACGGCTTTGACTTATTCATCAATGTTGGCACAGGCTTCCGGATTTCTGTTATTAAGGTTTATTCTATTCTGGACGGTGAGCCATTTTACTCAAGTTGATCATTATATTGCAACTAACCATCTGGCATGGGGCACAATCAACTGAACAAGTATTTTAATGTAAATTTCCATTCACTGAGCTGTACAATTGCGAAAGGTATCAGGAAATAAAACAAATAACACGATGGCCCAAGTATGGCGATACATCGTCCTTCTGTCCAAATGAAATAAATGGGGAGAACCGTTGAGGCCACTAAGACGATTACATAAATAGACACACATAGTATTATTTGGCGCTCACAGAAGAAGAAGAAGGAAATAGAGATTAGAAGACGCACTAGACAACATAAAATTTGAAAGCTATAATAGTTACCGACCGGGATCGAACCTGCCGCCTCCAAATGACGACAGCGCCTCGCTGCAGGAACAAGTGTACTTCGACGCAGGACCAACTAGACTAGCGTCTTCTAATCTCTATTTCCTTCTTCTTCTGCTGTGAGCGCCAAATAATACTATGTGTGTCTATTTCTGTCCAAATGGAATGTCACATACGGCGATATCCTTCGGCGCTTAACCAGCTAATGGCTGGCCAATATTTTCTCTCCTGAGCTTTGGTTGTACATTTTACCAAACTGTGTCCTTGTGTCTTGATGCTATCAGTTCGTCTACATCTTTCATCTACTCTAACATTGTTTTCCGACTTGTATTGTGTTTTTGTTTAAGTCAAAATATATTGTTATTATTTAGAACCTTTATTTCGTTAATTTTTTTTTAAGCTGCAAAATGCTAGCTTGTAACCTTCAAACATGTACAGTTTTCAATTGTAAAGTTTGAATCTGTAAAGTTCTAATTTGTAAAGTTCTAATTTGTAGCGTTCTAATCGGAAAAAAAAATTATCCTGTAAAGTTCTATTTTGAAACTTCTAACCTGTAACTTTCTGATAGTTAATGTTCTAATCTGTAACGTTTCATCCGCAACGTTCGGATACTTTGAGTTCTAATCTGCAAAGTTCTGATTTGTTAAGGCCAAAGCTGTAACATTCTTACACATAAAGTTATAATCTGTAATCCATAACGTTATTACAAATAATGTCATAATCTGTAAAGTTCTAAAATTAACAGTTCTAATCTGTAAATTTCTAGATTGTAACGTTTTAACTTGTAAAGTTTTAGCCTGTAAAGTTTGAATCTGTAAAATCCTACCCTGCAATGTGTCAACATTTAATGTTCCGACATGCAAAGTTCTGATCTTCAGTTCTAACCAACAATGTTCGAACTTGCAGAGATATAATAAGTAAGGCTCTAATCTGTAAAGATCTAATCTGTATAGTTCTAATCTGTAAAGTTGTAATCTGTAAAGTTATAACAAGTAAAGTTCTAATGCATAAAGTTTTATTCTATACAGTTCTAAACTTTTAACCAGTAGCGCTCTAATCTGTAATATCCTAAACTAAAACATTCTATCTAGTCTGTAATGTTCTAACAGCAAAAAGGTCTATCTAATCTGTAATGTACTAAAATTTAAAAAGTTCCATCTAATCTATAATATTTTTTAAAATTAAAGATTTCTATCTAATCATTAATGTTCTAACTAAAAAGTTATATCTAATCTGTAATATTATAACATTAAAAAGCTCTATTTAATCTGTAATATTCTAACATTAATTAAAACAATCGATCTAATATGTACTGTTCTAACTTAAAGTTCCATCTAATCTGTAATGTTCTAACTTAAAAGTTCTATCGAATCTGTAATGTTCTAACTTAAAAGTTTTATCTAATCTGTAATGTACTAACATATAAATAGTTCCATCTAATCTATAATTTAAAAAAAAATTAAAAATGTCCATCTAATCTGTAATGTTCTAACTTAAAAGTTATATCTAATCTGTAATGTTCTAACATTAAAAGGTTGTATCTAATCTATAATGCCCTAATATAAAACATTCTATCTCATCTGTAATGTTCTAACCTAAAAAGTTCTAAACGGACAGATGTGGTATACGGACACCAAGCATAGACACTACTCTCCGACAAAGATTTAGGTAGACACACTGTCCGGAACATGCTGGAGTACCAGTCGGAGAATCTGCTGCCTCCAAGAGCATCAGTATTTGGAGCACCCACGATGAACAGGTGAGATATTGTGGAGAGTAGCTAAGGACGACATCGTGACGACTGGAAAGATCGAGGGGAAGAGAGGCAGAGGCCGACCAAGAGAAATGATGCTGGATGGATTGAGACGGCGGCATGGAGAAATATCAACAGCAGAGCTTATTCAGAGCACCAAAGACCAAGATCTGTGGAGAGCCATGAAAGCCTAAGCCTGCTGGTATGACACTTGATGATGATAATGATGAGCTACGAACGACACTTTCAGCGAAGGGGTTGCTAAAGCAATTCGTAATCCCGAATTCCGCGCTCGAAACACAGATGCGGGGTATTTGGAAGCAGACAGCATTGTGCTGGTTTTAATACACTGGCATGAGTGTCGATCGTTCCGAAAGCAATGGCAAACTACTGAATTTAAACTTGCCAAGAAATCACACAAACAGCCAAAACATTCGGGGGTTGATTGCTACGTCATGTAAAGAATACGCAACTAACTAGGGATGACAGCTAACTGAAGACACAGTAGCAGATCATATGTAAGGCTGTTTGAGTTAGGAATAAAGTGTGGTGCCAGCAACAAGGGACGCATGAGGAGACGAACACGCGTGTTCGCAACCAGTGTGTTATATGACTCAGCAGCATCTTACATCATTTGCTAAAGGAGACCGAGCGTTATGTGTTTGCCCAAAGTGCAATGGTTATTAATTAGTTAAATGCTATGTTTTGTTCCCATAATATTCATCTCCACATTTAAGTACCGGAAGACATGACGGACTGGCACAATGTAATAGTAACTTTGGGTCGTGAATGCAGAGAATGGACAGCGGGCCGCACATTGTGTGAGATGCAACAACTGAGCCATATCAAGGTGAATAGTGATCTACACCGATGGGTCAGTGATGAGAAACAGATGTAGTGGTTGGGGTTTTATTGTGAAGGCTAATAGACATTTCTTGAAAAGGGAGAGTCTGGCATATGAGACTATGACCTACAGCATGAGAATGGAGGTGTAAGCAATCACAGCGGCGTTCCGTGAGGAAACCACCTGTAACCACACATTGTATTCATTATGGACTAAGGAGTATGCGTAGTAAGGCGGAGAAAGGAATGTTTCGTGTGGAATGGTTATCCTCACTTCAGAGGTCACAGATTGTGATAATTCTATGGATATACATTATATGTGTATTATATATAGATATTATATCTGTATGCACAGTGGAATGGGTGACCATCACATAATGTAGGTCTGTATGCACGGTGGAATGGGTGGCCACACACAACGTAAGTCTGAATGCACGGGGGAATGGGTGGCCAATCTATCCCTCACTTAGCAGGCGACGAACCCAGGTGTTGAACCCTCGTCCAACAGTGTTCATGACATTATCAGCGAAGTTTCAATCAACTTCACTAACCCGACCGGTATATTTCTATATTTTTGTTAGCTGCATATCCTTTACAGGATATGGCAGTCAACCCCAGCATTTTTTGGCTTTTCATGATTCCTGGGCAAGTTTACGTTCAGTAGTTTGCCATTGCTTTCTGAACGACCGACACCCATACCATTTCATAAAATAACCAACGCAAGGCGGTCTGCTGCCAAATCGCCCGCAGCTATGTTTCGAACGCGGTATGCGGTACGGTGTACGTAACGCCTTCTCCACTGAGCCGTCACATTTCTATATATCCACGTCGTATTAGCACGTCTGTATCTATCTATGTTCATGTTATCCAGCACGTCCTCTTAACCCATCTTCTCTCCTATTATCTTCAGTGAGGGCCAATCACCAGCTGTAACTAAGGGTGGAGACTGAGGACATTTTTTTTACCAGATCAAGTACACCATTTGCAGCGTGCTGGGGCTATCGATCCGTGCACTTCACTTAATTCTAGATGCTTCTATTACGAATGTATATGCTTCTGCTACAGGCGTGTTGGAGAGCCAAGCTCTCAGGGTGTAAACAAACTTCATTGTTTGGGGGTCTCCAGTGTGTCTCTTAATTGATGATCACTCAGATATCACCGTGGAGAGTGATTGCTTATTGGATGTAAAATTTATGAATGTATACGAAATCTTCAGCACAAAACATCTGTTTAAATGTTAAAATGTTATATCATATACATAATTAATATAACCCGCACAAACACATTATTAATATAACTCTCATATGCACTGTATTAATATAAATTTGACATACTTATATTTATAATAACCCTCATATACATATTAAAACTAACTTTAAAGTACCCTCATGATTAATGTAACACTCATACACACATAATTAATTTAACACTCACACACACACACACACACACACACACACATACCTAATATAATACTCATACACACATAATATAAGACTCTCTCACTCATAATTAATATAACACTCATATACACATAACTAATAAAACACTTGTACACACATACTTAATATAACACATACACACGTAAGTGATATAACACCCATTCACACACAATTAATATAACACTCATACACGCATAACTAATATAACACTCATACACACATAATTAATATAACACTCATACACGCATAACTAATATAACACGTATACACACATAAGTAATATAACACTCATACACACATAACTTATATAACACCCATACACACATAATTAATATAACACCCATTCACACACAATTAATATAACACTCATACACATATGACTAAATGCATGTTAGGTAAAATAGACACAGATATGTTCTGCATAGAGAGGCTGACCCAGACCATCGCTACATAACAAACGCAATACTAACTACCATATCTTGTTGTGTATGTCCTAAGTCATTGCTACATAACCCATTCGGTTTTAATTATTGTGTATGTTCAAAAAGACGCACGTCAAGAGCGTGTGGATTTTCTGCCCAGGAAACGCCGGTGTGCGAGGAAATGAACAGACTGATAGACTGGCTGTTGCCCCTCTTTTTTTTACGACCGGGTTAGTTAGTTGCATATCCTTTACTGGATGTCGCAGTCAACCCCATCATTTTTATCTGTGACTTCTTCTGCGTTCAGTAGTTTGCCATTGATTTCTGAACGACCGGCATTCTTACCATTGCATAGAAATATCAATGCGAGACGGTCTGATGTCAAATCGTCCGCAGCTGTGTTCCAAACGCGGTATGCGGGATTACGAATTGAGTCCGTAACCTCATTGCCATAGAGCCGGTGGGCAAGTGGATTTTCTGACCAGGAAACTCGGGTGTGCGAGGAAATGAACAGGCTGAGAGACTGGCTCTTGCCGCTCATGTAGCCGAACGGATAGGTTATAATATTGAGCTGGTGAAGGCTATTTGGGCTCAAGTGGAAAGTATAGTAGCACAAAGAAATGACCCATATCTGGATAGACTGATACTTTTTTTTTTTGGGGGGGGGGGGGGGAGAGAAGGGTGGATATGTGGGTCTGGACGACAGTCAACCCATAGAGGAAATGTAGGTGGATGTTCAGTCAGGCTGTCACTGGGCGCGTCAGCATGGAGCCTCTTGGTTGGCTACTCAAGAAGGGGATGAAGCACGTGGGGGAATGTCCGGAGTGCAATGCTGTTGTTTGTTGATTTCACATGTCGCATTTCATATATAATAACTAGAATTTAGTTGGTTTATATGGTGACGGAATGGGACAGAACGAAGCACAATAACTAGAAGTAAGTGGGTTTATATAGCAACGAAATGGGACAGAAGGATATATAATAATTAGAAATTATTGGGTTTATATATTTTGGCCACTTGAAACGTCATGAAAGTTTGAAGAGAACAATAATGAGGGGTGTATGCCTGGCAAGAGAGGAAGAGGAAGGCAAAAAAGAGAAGATGGGTGGAGGATGTGGCAGGTGATCTCTAGATGGGTGTATCGGACGCGGGACATCTTGTTTATGATAGAGAAGTTTTCCGAAAGATTGTTTTGGGAGCGAGATTCTGTAAAGGACATGCTACTGAATGAATGCGTTTATATAGCAACGGAGTGGGACAGATTAGTACTTAATCATTTGAAGCGAGTGGGTTATGTAGCAACAGTCTGGAACAGAATCATACATAATAATTAGAACTGAATGGGTTAAGTAGCAATGGCCTAGGAAATACAAAACGGATTATGGTAATTAGAACTGCGTTCTTTATGTAGCAGGGATCTGGGACATAATTATATATATATAAGGTAGGTGAGGCTACTGTGGAGGGCGGACGCGCCATGGACCAGGCTGACATTCTGAATGCTCTACGAGAAGTGAGACTTTTGCGAGAACCAAGTGATGACTGTGAATCTACAACAATGGCCAGACTGCGGGAGCAGCAAATTAAAAGAGGGGTGGCCAAACAAGAACACTACGCAGGAAGCCAAAGAAGATTGATAAACCAACACAGAACTGGCGTCGTTAGCCGCTACACGCTGCGGGATTTGCTGAGGAGGGGATCCGAGCACTTATGGACTGAATGGTTCGATGTGCAACGAGGATGATCTGTCGACTAACTAACTAACTAACTAACTAACTAACTAACTAACTACACACACACACACATATATATATATATATATATATATATATATATATATATATATATATATATATATATATATATATATATATGCATATCCTTTACAGGACATTGCTATATATATATATAGCATATCCTTTACAGGACATTGCAGTCAACATCATAATTTTTCAGCTGCTGTTGATGTCTTGGCAAATTTTACTTTCAGTAGTTTGCCATTGCTTTCCGAACGACCGGCTCACATACCTTCGCAAGTAAACAAATCTCGCGCAGCTGTGTTTCGTACGTGGGTTTACGGGATTACTAACAACGTATTGAACCCCTTCGCCAGGGAGGTCGGTATAATGATATATAATAATTAGAAATGAGCGGGGTATGTAGCGACAATCTGGGACAGAATAATACATGACAATTAGAACTGGGTGGGTTATGAATAACGGCCTGGGACAATAAAGGGTTTAGAGATTAGAATTTATCACCATAAATACACACATTTTTTGCCATATTTTTAATATCTGGCACTAAATGTGCTCTTCTGTTTCACTTAGAGCTGTTTATTCCATTGTTTTGCAAAGAATTCATTTATTCTTTCGCCAGGCAACAATTTCCGAAAACCCAGTCACGTTAATTTTGTAACAGACCTGCGCATGCGTGATAACTCGGCAATTTGGAATTTTTCATTACGTCTCTTCACCAATATTCACCGAAGCTACAAAAACCAATTTGGCCCGGTTTCAACCATCAATTCTTTTCTCAAATATCGTGGAAATAAAGAGGAAATAAAATAAAATAAAAAGCTATTCGTAATAAACTGTGCAACAAACAAGGGGAAAGAGGGGTATTTTCTAGAATAGATGGCTGGCATCTTCATCCCATTTTCCACGTTTGCAGACGCGGAGACAGTGCAGACGTGCAGACTTGACAAAAATGGGCTGATGGTGGGCGCTTTCAGCCAGAAAATGGGGATGCGCTGCTTTGGTTTTATTCTATCCGCGCAACAGGCAAAGCATTCTGATTAAACCGTGTCAGCGGTAATGAAAGATGAATGGCCCACGGGAGCCAGGATCGATGCAGACCTTCTAGCGAGATATAAATTCCATTTCTAATTCCCGACATTCTCCTATATGGAATCCCCTGAACAGTGGAGCAAGCAGGAGGTAGAGGAGAGAGGGGGTGGGTATAGCGAGGGTGATGACCCACAAACCCCTCTAAAACACTCCCCCCTGTCTCCCGAATCCTATATTTCTTCTTTCCTAAAAAACACTCCATCTTGCGACCAACGCCCACCCTCTAGTTCCTGGACTTGTTCTCTCGCTTTAAGTCTGTCCTTTACCCCCGAAAGGAGAAGAGGTTTAATTAAATTGGGCTAAATTGCAAACGCCGAGCGAGCGGCAGGACGAGATGTCGCAACGAAAATAAAATTGAAAGGAGCGATGGAATGTACATCTCGGAATTATGAACAAGAGGTCGAGAGAAAAGATCTCAGCCGGCAAAGGAAACTAAATTTTCATTAAAGAATTTCGGCTAGCAGATATGTCGGAGTCGGATATGATGAGTGCTTGAAGATTGCAGAAAACGCCACGGATGCGATTTGAAGCATTGAGATATTTTTTACGAGAGGAAAGTGAGGAGGTCTGATTAAATTACAGCAGAATTCCTCACTTTTAGCGACATTAAAAAATATTTTCTGAATGCACACTTGTAAACATTTGTATCGAAGATCATGTGGCATGATATGTGATAAATTTTGTAGGAGAAAATGGAGAGCGGCGAGAGCCGATGACGCATATGAATGCAATGTATTAATAAATTAATAAATATTGATTAGCGCTAGTTAGGTTGAGATGAGTCAAGAAACGGCGTCACAGAACCCGGGGCCTTCCTATACGCCCTCCGTCCCTGTCATCCACAGCTAGCGAAGAGTCCCAATACAAATGGTGTCAGTTGTTTTCTGACCTTTCCTCGGAGTCATGATTGTCGGTCAGATTCTGTGGTCACTTTCTGCCTCTCTATTCTGTCTAGGCTATGGTGATTTATCTGTTTATCCACGCTATACACATGATACCGAAGGGCCTTCACCACATTTGCCTTATCATGCACCAATACCCCACCCAACGACACAAACCCAGACAATCTGTCCACCTGCTCGTTTCCCACCACACCAGCATGTCCTGAGGTAAAGATCCAATAGATGTTCTCTATCTTTGATCTTTGAACTGAAAGCTGCCACTCTGTGCGAAGCATGCCCGTCTTCTTTTTTCTCAGCATATTCTGTGAGTCTGTTACAATGACGATATGTGAGTGATGTTTACCCTCCAGCCAGCGGAACGCCGCAATGACTGCCTCCACTTTCATTCTCAGACTAGATGTCGTGGTATCATATACCAGCCTCTCCTGCATCAAACACAATCCATTAGCGCAAGTGAACAGTTCAAGAGAGCTAACGGATATAATTGGATATTATAGGAAACCAAACATTCTTTAACAAAAATGATCAAAGTGTTGAAAAAGAGAAATATTACAAGGACAAACGTTCGTTTACTGAACAGCTGAACTGCTGTGTATACATTATATCTCTTCAATCAGGCTCTTTGTGGCAGATGGTTCCAGGGCATTCTTGTGAGGTGGCCAAACCATTGATTCTGTTGTTCTTTAATGAAGTGCATAACTGGTTTCAGACCTTGTCTTCTAATTTCCTCATTCCTAATTCTACCTCTTACGCAGCTCTTTTAATACATCTCACTCTCACCCTGTTCTTGTGTGCTCATTAGTGGCTATAAACGTCCATGGTTGACATTAGTAGAATAATATCGACTAAAAAATAGTTCTTATGAGATTTGCTTCATTACTTAAAATATTTTTTCTATGCGACAGAGTTATCGATATTTGTCCTAGTTCCTGATTTGTCTTTGCACAATGTGAGTTAATCTCTATATCCATTCCCCAATCTGAAGTGAAAATTGACCCTTGATAATTAAATTCGCTTGTTTGTTTTATTTCCGAGTTCTTATTTTTATTGCCACTGTTTCAGACAGTTTGTCTGTCACCATTGTCTATATCTGTTCAATGCTTATTTTCATGTTATAATTCTCACACTTGGAATTGACTTGATTTCGGTGGTTCAGAATCCAACTTCATATTCTGCTATTAAAACATGGTTGTCCGCAAATAATAGTTCTGCAATGTTATCTTCATCTTGATTTTCTGCTTCTCCACATTTATTGTCAATGTTTGTTATACAAATTAGGGGGGAAAGCACACGCCCTTACCGGGAGCTTGAATTTAATTCGCGGTGGGCAGGTCCGCATGGCCGAGTGGATAAGAACGCGTGCTCTTAAACATCCGGTGTGCTTTTGCCGAGGTAAGCGGTTCAACCCCTACTCCGGACAGCTGAACTAAAATGTTAACCTGTCGTCCTTGACTTGGGGACGTTAATTACAAGTACTTCTGAAGTCGGAGTGGGTTCGCTTGATGGTGAGGGACACTGTTAATAGGAAAAGCTAACCCACACGCAAAATTCAGTCCATCACTTCTATAAATAGTGTGTATGGACTACGACTGAGATCAAAGCGAGCGAGCGCCAAAAAAAAAAAAAAAATCGCGGTGGTAAGGCCAAATATTTATGCCAGCAACAAGAAAAAACAAACATATTTAGTGTATGAAACGCGGGAAAAGGTTTAACTCGTTGACCATGTTCTAAAACACAAATTCATTTTTAGAGAGTAAATTTCAGGTCATGATACGTGTCCTTGACTTGGAGGCGTGAATTACAAGTAGCTTATACCTCTGAAGTCGGAGTGGGTTCGCCTGATGGCGAAGGACAATGTTAATAGGGAAAGTTAATAAACAGGCAAAATGCAGTCCTTCACTACTATAAATAGTGTGTATGGATTACGCTTGAGTTCAAAGCGAGCGAGCGAAAAAATAACAAGTACCTCAGAAATCGGACAGGATTTACCTGATGACGAGGGACACTCGTATTGGAAAAAGAAACCCCTCACGCAAAATCAGTCCAGTTAACTCACTAGTAGTAGCAAGTACTGCAGGGTGTTTCATCTAGCTGTAGACGAAAGTAGTAGTAGCAAGTAGTGCAGGGTGTTTCATCTAGCTGTAGACGAAAGTAGTAGTAGCAAGTAGTGCAGGGTGTTTCATCTAGCTGTAGACGAAATAGATTTACAGATACAGATCGGCACAAACAGAAGTGGAGGAAACAAGTATAGATTAGATGACACACCTAACTCCCACCCAGCCATACACACAACTCCTACCCAGCCACACACACACACACACATCTCCCACCCAGCCACACACACATCTCCCACCCAGCCACACACACACATACACACACATACATCTCCCACCTAGCCACACACACACACACATACATCTCCCACCCAGTCACACACACACATACATCTCCTACTTAGCCACACAAACATAAATCTCCCACCCAGCCACACACATAACTCCCACCCAGCCACACACACATCTCCCACACAGCCACACACACATCTCACACACAGCCACACACACATCTCACACACAGTCACACACACACATCTCCCACACAGCCACACACACATCTCCCACCCAGCCACACACACATCTCACACACAGTCACACACACATCTCACACACAGTCACACACACACACATCTCCTACACAGCCACACACACATCTCCCACCCAGCCACACACACATCTCACACACAGTCACACACACATCTCACACACAGTCACACACACACACACACATCTCCCACCCAGCCACACACACACATCTCCCACACAGTCACACACACACACATCTCCCACACAGTCACACAAACACACATCTCCCACACAGTCACACACACACATCTCCCACGCAGCCACACACACACACATCTCCTACACAGCCACACACACACATCTCCTACCCAGCCACACACACACATCTCCCACACAGCCACACACACACACATCTCCCACACAGTCACACACACACATCTCCCACACAGCCACACACACACACATCTCCCACCCCGCCACACACACATCTCCCACACAGCCACACACACACACATCTCCCACCCAGCCACACACACACACATCTCCCACACAGCCACAAACACACACATCTCCCACACAGCCACACACACGCATCTCCCACACAGTCACACACACACACACACATCTCCTACCCAGCCGCACACTCACATCTCCTACCCAGCAACACACTCACATCTCCTACCCAGCCACACACACACACATCTCCTACCCAGCCACACACACACATCTCCTACCCGGCCACACACTCACATCTCCTACCCAGCCACACACACTCATCTCCTACCCAGCCACACACACACATCTCTTACCCAGCCACACACACACACACACACACACACATATATTCCACCCAGCTACACACACATAACCTACCCAGCCACACACACACACATCTCCCACCTAGCCACACACACACACACACACACACACATACATCTTCTACTTAGCCACACAAACATAAATCTCCCAACCAGCGACACACACGTCTCCCACCCAGCCACACACAAACACACACACACACATACATCTCCTACCCAGCCACACACACACACACACATACATCTCCTACTTAGCCACACAAACATAAATCTCCCAACCAGCGACACACACGTCTCCCACCCAGCCACACACACACACACACACATCTCCCACGCAGCCACACACACATATCTCTCACCCAGCCACACACACATATCTCCCACCCAGCCACACACACACATATCCTACACAGCCACACACACACATCTCCCATCCAGCCACACACATATCCTACCCAGCCACACACACACACACACACACACACACACACATCTCCCACCCAGCCATACACACATAATCTCCCACCCAGCCACATACACATCTCCCACCCAGCCACACACACACACACATATATTCCACCCAGCTACACACACATAACCTACCCAGCCACACACACACACATCTCCCACCTAGCCACACATATATCTCCCACCCAGCCACACACACACACACACACACATCTCCCACCTAGCCACACACACACACACACACATCTTCTACCCAGCCACACACACATCTCCCACCCAGCCACACACACACATCTCCCACCCAGTCACACACACATCTCCCACACACACACACACACACACATCTTCCATCCAGCCACACATACACATCTCCCACCCAGTCACACACACATCTCCCACACACACACATCTTCCATCCAGCCACACACACATCTCCCACCTACCCACACACACATCTCCCACCCAGTCACACACACACATCTCCAATACGGCCACACATATACATCTCCCACCCAGCCACACACACATCTCCCACCCATCTACATACACACATCTCCAACTCGGCCACACACACACACATCTTCAACTCGGCCACACACACACATCTCCCACCCAGCCACACACACACATCTCCCACCCATCCACATAGACACATCTCCCACCCAGCCACACACACATCTCCAACTTGGCCACACACACACACACACACACACACACATCTCCCACCCAGCCACACACACACACACACACATCTCCAACCCAGCCACACACACACATCTCCCACCCAGCCACAAACACACTTCTCCTGCACATCTCTACACATCTCCCACCCAGCCACACACACACACACATCTTCCAACTAGCCACATACACACATCTCCAACTCGGCCACACACACACATACACACACACACACACATCTCCCACCCAGCCACACACACACACATCTCCCACCCAGCCACACACATCTCCTGCACAACTCCCACATAGTAATACACACATATGATCTCCCCCCCCCCCACACACACACATACACCTCCCACCCAGCCATACACACATATGATCTCCCCCCCCCCCCCAACACACATACACACACACACACAGATCTCCCACCCAGCGACGCACAAGCAACAACGACCAGAAACAAGAACATCCTCACAACCCATCAAGCAATGACTGTCGAAGCCGAAGACCAATCAGCGGTCCTAACTTAGTGTTCAGCAAGATTGCCTTTTTTAATTTTACTGGTACCCCATCATCTCTATCAATTTCCACCCAGTTCCAAAGGGACTCGCCCGTTATTATTTCCTCCAACTTTATTATATTTTCCCTCGTTCTTACGATTCGCTAGCAGACTTTCTTAAAAGGTCAGCTAAAACCGTTAATTTGGAATTCATCTTTCATTTCTCTCATCGCCCTTTCTCTTGACTCAGGACTTCTGATTGTACTTCTTCTGTCGTTCATGGTTGCTACCATTTGCCGGAAGTCAACGTTTGACCTTGAGAACTAGCGGATATTTAAATGCCGGAAGTCGATGCATGCAACAGGAGCACAGGGAGACAATCAAAATGTCTTTTTGGTGGCGGTCGGAGTCGGGCGGTTAGTGCTGTGCAGCTGATACTGATGGTTGTGTTTGTTCAATAACCAGTGGTACTTTTGATCATCATCATTATGATCATCATCATGATCATGATCATCATCATCATGATCATCATCATCATCGTCATCATCATCATCATCATCATCATCATCATCATCATCATCATCATCATCATCATCATCATCATCATTATTATCATCTTCATCATCATCATCATCATCATCATCATCATCATCATCATCATCATCCTCATTCTCATCATCACCACCCTCATCCACACCATCCTCGCCATCATCCTCATTCTCATTATTAAAACCCTCCTCTTCATCCTCCCCATCATCCTCCAGATGATCCTCCTCCTCTTCCTCCTCCTCCTCCTCATCATCATATTCCTCCTCATTATCATCCTTCTCCTCTTCATAATTATCCTTCTCTTCTTCTTCCTCCTCCTCCTCCTCCTCATCATCATCATCATCATCATCATCATCATCATCGTCATCATATTCCTCCTCATTATCATCCTTCTCCTCCTCATAACCATCCTTCTCTTCCTCCTCCTCCTCCTCATTACCATCATCATATTCCTCCTCATTATCATCCTTCTCCTCCTCATAATCATCATCATCATCATCATCATCATCCTTCTCCTCTCATCATTATCATCAGTGGTTTGCCTTTCTACAGACATAGGCCGAGGCAGATGGAGAAAAACGCAATGCAATAAAGTTGATCTTCCGACTTTAGCAATATCTCATCATCATCATCATCATCATCATCATCATTATCATCATCATCATCATCATCATCATCATCAAATGTAATCGTCATCTCCAAATAGAAGGTATTTTATGGTAAAGCCCCAGCTCTCTTTCTTCTGCTCTCTTCCTGTTCTCCAGCCATATATAACTATGTCTTCCTGTTGCACACTTACCCTCAACTTTTTCATCCAACAGAAACCATAACTAGAAACTGTCACTTTTTTATGTTGTCTTCTGCTGCAGAGATAATTCCCCCAATTCGTCCCGTACTTCTTCGTCGTTCGTGTCTTAATTCTGTTTGTTTTGGACATAATTGCATTGTGTCAGTGTACAGCTGAACTGTGATATTTGCAACCGCATTATGCGGGTGTTTGCTGACCGGGTTAGCCTTTCCGGCAATTCGTCTTTAAAAGCCAGATTTTAAAGCTTAACATTGATCCTCATAATTTCTCATTGCATGTTCATAATTTCCTATTCATTATTGATAATTTCTCATTGATTGTTACTAATTTCTCATTCATTGATCATAATTTCTCATTCATTGTTCATAATTTCCCATTCATTGTTCATAATGTCCCATTCATTGTTCATAATTTCTATTGATTGTTCATAATTTCTCATTGATTGGTCTTAATTTCTCATAAATTGTTCATAATTTCTCATTGATAGTTCCTAATTTCTCATCGATTGGTCATAATTTCTCATTGATTGTTCATAATTTCTCATTCATTGTTAATAATTTCTCATTCATTGTTCACAATGTCCCATTCATTGTTCATATTTCTGCAATCTTCAGACTCCTCTGAGGACACACAAAACAACGGGTGAAGAACACGTCCGGAATTTGGAATCTACCTTCGGTCTGTGAAGTGCCAGGAGCAGCACAGAAAGTTCCTCTCGTTCACAAAACAATGGCAAACTATTTTTTGTAAAATGTCCTAGACAAGGAGTAACGACTGGAAGAGTGGCTAGGACGCCGGATTCTCCTTCAGGAGACCCGGGTTCGAAACCTCGGTAAGGTGTGGAATTTTTGGAGTCAGGGGCAAAAAGAAAATCCTAACCTGCACAGTTCGCGGCGACTGCACTAGCCAGGCGGCCTTAATTCCTCAGGCTCAAAGACCCCCCTGCCATACACCGCAAGGTACTATATTAGCAGTAAATGACAATGATGGTACTATATTGGCAGTAAATGACAATGATGGTACTATATTGGCAGTAAATGACAATGATGGTACTATATTGGCAGTAAATGACAATGATGGTACTATATTGGCAGTAAATGACAATGATGGTACTATAGGCAGTAAATGACAATGACGGTACTATATTGGCAATAAATGACAATGATGGTACTACACTGGCAATAAATGACAATGATGGTACTACATTGGCAATAAATGACAATGATGGTACTACATTGGCAGTAAATGACAATGATGGTACTATATTGGCAGTAAATGACAATGATGATACTACATTGGCAATAAATGACAATGATGGTACTATATTGGCAGTAAATGACAATGATGATACTACATTGGCAATAAATGACAATGATGGTACTATATTGGCAGTAAATGACAATGATGATACTACATTGGCAATAAATGACAATGATGGTACTATATTGGCAGTAAATGACAATTTGGTACTATATTGGCAGTAAATGACAATTTGGTACTATATTGGCAGTAAATGACAATTGGGTACTATATTGGCAGTAAATGACAATGATGGTACTATATTGGCAGTAAATGACAATGATGATACTACATTGGCAATAAATGACAATGATGGTACTATATTGGCAGTAAATGACAATGATGATACTACACTGGCAATAAATTACGATGATGGTACTATATTGGCAGTAAATAACAATGATGGTACTATATTGGCAGTAAATGACAATGATGGCTATATATTGTCAGTAAATGACAATGATGATACTACATTGGCAATAAATGACAGTGATGGTACTATATTGGCAGTAAATAACAATGATGGTACTATATTGGCAGTAAATGACAATGCTGTTGCTATTTTGGCAGTAAATGACAATGATGGTACTATATTGGCAGTAAATGACAATGATGGTGCTATTTTGGCAGTAAATGACAATGATGGTACTATATTGGCAGAAAATGACAATGATGGTGCTATTTTGGCAGTAAATGACAATGATGGTACTATATTGGCAGTAAATGATAATGATGGTGCTATATTGGCAGTAAATGACAATGATGGTGCTATTTTGGCAGTAAATGACAATGATGGTACTATATTGGCAGTAAATGACAATGATGGTGCTATTTTGGCAGAAAATGACAATGATGGTGCTATTTTGGCAGTAAATGACAATGATGGTACTATATTGACAGTAAATGACAATGATGGTGCTATATTGGCAGTAAATGACAATGATGGTGCTATTTTGGCAGTAAATGACAATGATGGTACTATATTGGCAGTAAATGACAATGATGGTGCTATTTTGGCATTAAATGACAATGATGGTGCTATTTTGGCAGTAAATGACAATGATGGTACTATATTGGCAGTAAATGACAATGATGATGCTATATTGGCAGTAAATGACAATGATGATGATGTCCTAGGCAATCATCTTGGGGTTGGTGGCAATGTCCTGCAAAGGACAAGCAACAAATGTCTGTGGAGGTCAGCGTGGCCGAATGGATAATAACGCTCACTCTTAAACTTCCTGTGCACTGATACCGAGGTGGCGAGTTCAGCCCCTACATCGGTCAGTTGGACTAAAATGTTGACCTCTCCTCCTTGACTTGGGATACAAGTACCTTAGAAGTCGGAGTGGGTTCGCCTGATGGCGAAGGACACTGGTAATAAGGAAAGCTAATCCACACACAAAATCAGTCCAGTGCACAGAAGTAGTAGCACGTGAATGGTCTACGCTTGAGATCTAAGCGAGCTACGGAAAAAAATACATGTTTGTAGTGTATTAATAATTCTTGCAGCCTTTCTCCATTTTTCTGATCCATACTGTAAGTACAGATTTGCTTTTTCTTGTGCTATAAGAATGTCTGAGAACGAAATCTTCCAGTAGTCAATACATGTTGGTCCAGGCAATTATAAGACCTGGTTGTTGTAATTGTCAGGAAACGCTTAAGGTCTTAGAAACATCAGTAGAAATACATCCACTAATACTGAGTGGCAAGTATAGAAGTAATGGAAGAACGTGGAGATGAGATAGTTCTCTTGATAATATAAAAATTGAAAGCATCATTTGGAGACGGCAGATTAGAATTCCTGTGTGGATATCATCATCATCATCATCATCATCATCATCATCATCATCATCATCATCATCATCATCATCATCATCATCATCATCATCATCATCATCATCATCATCATCATCATCATATCCTCATCCTCCTCCTCCTCCTCCTCCTCATCATCATCATCATCATCATCATCATCATCATCATCCTCATCATCGTCGTCATCATTATCATCATCATCAGAGGTCAGTATGACCGAAATTATAAGGACGCTCATTCTTAAACATCCGGTGTGCTGATACCGAGATAACGGGTTCAACGACTGCACGAATCCATCCATCTATCATGTGCCATGCCGAAAAGCGTGGGCGGTCATGTTTTGCCATCTCACTCGATCACCAGAGTCTTGGAACAGCTCCGTGTTTCTATCTCGACCTTGGCACATGCCATCCAGGTATTTACTTCTCGGTCTTCCTCTTGGTCTCTTCCCTTCGATCTTGCAAATCGTCACCAAGTTCTCCAACTCATTTCTTCTCATAACATGCCCAACAAAATTTCGACTGTCTACGTCTAATGGCTCTAATAAGTTTACGATCTTCATTTGTTTCTTGTAGGACTTGTTCATTGGTTTTTCTGTCTGTGCATGGTATTCTTTGCATTTTCCTCAGAAACCACATTTCCATAACCGTCAGATGTTTTTCAGCTTGTCTGCTCATTGTCCACGCTTCACATCCATACAAAAGCACAGGTTCTGTGTAGCACTTCAACACTCTTTTTCTCGTTTCAATTGATATAATTTTATTGGTCAGTTTGTTTTTCATCTTGCAAAAGGCTACCTTCGCCATGGCAATTCTTGTTCTAATCTCTTCAAGGCATCTCCCATCAGATATTACGATTGTTCTGAGATAGCTGTACCGATTCACTTGTTTAAGAATATGCCCATTTACTTGTATATTACATTGTGGTATTTCTTCCTTCCTAGTGACGACCATAATCTGTATCTTCTTACAATTCAATTCTAACACTAGTTGTTCACTGTGTGCAAAAACCGCATCTACTAAATATTGCAGGTCCTGTTCATTGTCGGCAATCAAGACTGCATCATCTGCATAACTAATGTTATTGATGTCATACAGTAGTAAGGGACGTTGTAACTAATACCTAAATATGGAGCAATAGGTCATCGATGACGTCATTTTTTACTGTAAGCAGGGTATAGCTCCAGATTGAAAACGGCTCCATTTCAGACCACATTTTTGAAAAATTGGCGGGTATTTTTTTGGGTCTGGATGACTACTTCCGGTTGACTTCCGGTCCCAGGGGCGGGGCGGTGGCGGCGACGGGGCAGCGGCGGCGGTGGAGAGACAAGACCCGGGCATGTAGGCTAGTTATATAGATAAGTAGACCAACTAGTCACTGGGCACATGGGTTCGAGTCCCAGTGTGTGCGTGCGTGTGTGTGTGATCGAGTCCCAGTCATGTAGATATCGACCCCTCCGATTAGAAGAACGGAATCAATATGACAGAGTGGAAAAAATGATTTATTCCATCACTCGAGTTACCCCGATTGGGTCAAGTAATGGCCTCGTCAATAAACTTTCCACGGCTCAGCATGATAGCTTCGGCATGTTTCCATAGTACCCATGTATCAAATTTACGCGATAGGTGAAAATCTGGTTTAAAAATATACTAGACAGGCATACAAT
The DNA here is from genome assembly GCA_014155875.1 of Cepaea nemoralis. Classification (NCBI taxonomy): domain Eukaryota; kingdom Metazoa; phylum Mollusca; class Gastropoda; order Stylommatophora; family Helicidae; genus Cepaea; species Cepaea nemoralis. The sequence continues at coordinate 221,592 of JACEFZ010027785.1, read as the reverse complement.
ATTATTAAAAAATTAAGCGTAATAAACATAATAAACGGCTAAATTTCTTGTATGTATAGCGGAGAATTTTAATGTCAATGTAAAAATATTATTCTCAATTAATTTAAGACATAACTTGCTAAGATAATCATAAAAATATGATATTTAAACCCCACAAATAACTTCCCCTTAATAAAGAATTGTCTCCCCTTCATTGCACCATAACGAATGTTATAACAGGTCGCCCAAAGTTCGAATATGTCCTTTATAGTCGAATGAGAAGAACGTCTAAAAACTTACGCAGGGATTTTTAAAATATACCAATCGGACCTGTTTATTTCATTATTTTCTCTCTTTTCTGTCTTTTATCTGTTTATTTTCTGTATTTCTATCTTTCATTACTTCTCTCTCTCTCTCTCTCTCTCTCTCTCTCTCTCTCTCTCTCTCTCTCTCTCTCTCTCTCTCTCTCTCTCTCTGTCGGTGGACTTTGCACACGCCTCAGTAACTTTAGAACCGCTGTGCCCTACCTTGACATCATAGCTAGCTGCCGTGACAGGTCATCCGATGAGTCAGCGCTGAAAACATGTCTGAACACGCTATGTAGGCATTCTACAGCGTGTTTTCGTGGTAAAATTGCCATGTCAGCAGTTGTCTATGTAGCAATAAACTAGTTTAAACTGGTTTATGGCTATAGCTATACCACGTGACTTTCCGCTATAAAACAGCCATACGCAATGGCTAAGTCTCATTCTATTGTTGACCACAGAAGAGAATCAACCTCGAGAATATTACAGCCCGCCGGAGAGACAGAAGAGAATCAACCTGCAGAAAGCACACCCCACCGAAGAGAGAGAAGAGTTCCCTACTCACCCACATATATCCCCCACCCATACACACATCCCCGCAAACATCAAACAATCCCCCACCCACACACCACACACTATTCCCCCACCCACACACAAATCTTCACCACCCACCACAAACATACCCCCACCCACAAACCATGCACACATCCCCAACCAACACACCACACACACATCCCAAACCCACAAACCATACACTTCTCTCCACCCGCCCTTACATCCCCAATCCATCCACACACATCCCCTACCCACACAACCCAGCCACCTACACATACTTCCCCCAAACCACCCACACATCTCCACCCACCCACACATATCCCCCACCCACACACACATCCCCCTCACCCGCCCCATACACATCCTCCACCCATACACACATCTCCCACACCCATTCCCACACCTCTACTTTCACCCCTACACATCTATTCACACATCCCACCTACACCGACAAATCTCACTACCCACCAACACCTACATACCCCAACCCATCCATACGCATACCTGTCAGCAACCTAGCTTTGACAGGCACACATGGATTCTTCTTTTGTACCACACGAATGACAACTCATACGTCGTACAAAAGGAATACAAATATATTATGGGCGAGTTACACATAATAGCTCTGAGAGCTGATATTGATATGGATCACAAACATATGACAACATTATGTTATGACTGTATCTAGGATACTATCTACTGAATTAGTCTAAGTCTAAGTCGACACTATTGCTACTGTCCTCTAAACCACACAGTATTCAAAGCGAATACTCCCATCCGTCATCTACGCTGTCCTGTCCACGTCTGCTTGACTTTCGTGGCGTGTTCAGCCACGAGCCTGTGACCCGTCATGCGTCAGCGGGTTTGCGTGCTCGGTACTCCAGCACGCGTTTAGTGACTTGTCAATAGCTTACTCTTTGAGAGTTACTATTATTAATGGACACTTCTCGTGGTAATGGTTACCCCACTCTATTCTGGCTAACTCCTGATCATGTCCTGCCATGTCCCCTTTTAGGACACGTGTGTGTCCAGTCAGAGAACTGTTCACAGTTCTCCCTGCTGTGTATGTCCCTTCTATTCCTCTTTCCTAGATAGGGATGTTATCTCTATCCTGTCTTAGTCCTCTTCCATAGTTTTACTCCTCTATTCTCTATCTGCTTACTTGCAGCTCATTCTGGCTCTGGTTTTGTCATAAGCCAGGTGTCCAGCAAACGGTGAGTCGTGTGCAATCTTTAACACGGTTTGTCGGTGTTTTAAAGGTAGCACCGTCTGCTGAATTTCATGGTTATTGGTTGTATAATATCGCATGAGAATGCCATTGTTGAGTTTGAAATACCATGAGGCATTTTTAGTTACTTTGGCCTTTTCCCCTAGTAATTTCAAATAAGGTGAAATGATTGGGTCGGCACGTTGCGCCTCTATAAAATTTTGTCGGGTGGTATTATCAATTGTACCGCTAGGTATTAGCAGGTGTAACATCTCGTCCTGCAGGTCATCTTGATGTGTCTGTGTCTCTGACCTGGTTACTGCATTAGCCATGTTAGTTTCTTTCCAGGCTAATATTTCATCAGCAGTGCAGTGTTTTAACCCTGGAAGGCAGCCAAGAATTAGGTCAGTACACGGGTTGTGTAAAATCCCGCACGTAAATGTGCCGGAAAGGAACGGGGTGTTTATCCGGGCTTTTGCCAGTGGGTACTTCTCAATATTACCTGAAAAAGTACGGCATTTCACAAAATCGCCCGTATAATCCTCTGGATTAACTAGTTCTTTCCTTAACCCGATTAAACTACTACCACTATCCAGTAAACATTGGCATTGAAAATCATTGACCAGTGCATCGTGGAACGTTAGATTGCCTCTGGAGGCTAAAGCTGCGTTCGCATTCTCACTAGAGAATGGTACAATGTGCCCACATTTGAGTTTTCCATCTGTATGGAATAGGTGACACGTTTCACATCTATCAAAGTTTAAAATATCTGTCACAGCAGCCACATTCTCACAATCATTGAAATGTAATATATTTTCACTCTCACACTCAGTTTCACTGCCACTATCGGACGATGTGTCAATCAGTACAGCATTGTTGGCTTTCATTCTTTGACGCCCCAAACATTTACTGCTATAATGTCCGTAAGAAGAACCCAAAAAAAAAAACCATTTAACTGCGCGTTTGTATGCACTCCTTTTGCTCTCCTGCTTTTTGATCATCATTTCAAGATGTGCAGGGTATGACGGGTTCTTGTCACACATAGAGTATTGTTGGTGATGTAAATGACAGTACATACATACATGTGGCTTTTGGTCTTGCCTATCTTTCCTCTGATAAGGTTTCTGGTTGAAAGATTTTTTTGGCTGGTTTTTGGCAAAAGCCGCAATTTCAGATTCATTTATGGATGATTTAAAAATATCTTTGTTTGAAGAAAAATAAGCCGAACCACGTTTTTCCAATTGTTCGAGTGACTCAATGGCTGCTTGTTGCAGGAACTTAGCGAAGAGAGTTGGGACCGTGGATATTACTTTGTCCATGATCATTAAGTCTTGTAACTTTTCATAACTCTTCCCTATTTTCGCTGCCTTAAGCCATTTACTGAAGACACTTTGAACGTTGGATACATAATCGATGAACGTTTCGTTCGGTTTTGGTTTAATTTGAGAATACTGGATCTAATATCCAGGAGCATCGAGTAAAAAATGCTGCATAATTCTATCATGAATATACTGGTAGTTATTCCTTAACTCTGTTGGAATAGATTCAATTACTTTTAAGGGCTCACCAGAGAGATTCTTCATGTAGATCATCGCCCAATCCTCCAAAGGAATTTTCTGAAATTTGAGCTGGAACTCGATATTTTCGGTCCAGGCGGAGATGGAATCTCCTTGGCAGTAGGGCTTCACAATCCCTTTATATTTAGTGAATTTGTTCTGCTCCTCTTGACTCTTTTGCTTAGTGGTGGTTATCTGAATGTGTGAATCAACTTCCATTTCTTTCATTCTTAATTGTGTCTGTGAGTCTAATTCCATTTGTTTTTGTTTGGTGGCTTGCTCTAATTCTATTTGTTTTTGTTTGGTGCCTTCTCCTAATTCTAACATTTCTTTTTGGTGTTGTCTCTCACGTGCTCGTTCATCCCTTTCAGCTGCCGCCTTTCTTTCTACTTCTTCTTTGTATTTTCGTTCTGCCCATTGCTCTAATTTATCTCCGCTATGGCCTAGTTCTTTACCCGCTTGGATACATTCCCCTAGTGTTGACATTGTAGAAGTTTAAGTTCACACACTAATAGTAATACAAATAACTTTATATCACCGAATATCACACAATTGGTACGTCTTTGCAGTCAATAAGTTTGAAAATTTATAGTATCGCACTGAAAAAATAAGATGCATTCATTAATTGAGATCATCAAAATATGCAAAGATACTCATCTGATTTTCTGGGAAATCGGACACTTCGGATGTTTACCCTTCTTTCTCTCACACAAGATGGATTGGCTTGCTAATACGATCGAGGTTTCCTCGCACACAAGATGGATCGGCTCGCTACTACGATCGATGTTTCTGTTCCGTAGAGCAACAACAGTTAATATATTGCATGTGTTACAAAATACAATAAAGCAAGTAATTTTAGTCTACCATTCTTTCAGATATGAAACAAACAAATGTGGTATGATTGATATGAAAGATATGAATGATATGATTGTATTAATGAATCGTCAATGAATCGTCAATGAAAATGTCAGTCTATGTCGTCTTGTCTTCGCTTTCTGTCGTCTCTGACTGAGCTGTACTTTCATGATCGTACTCTATATACTAGCCTAATATTGCTTGTATTAACTGTACTTTGACATGGTAATCTTTCGTGGGTAAGTTGCTGGATAAGTGAAACAAAAATATACGATCTTCCAAAATAATCAACAAAATACCAAAATAATGAAAATAATTATAATAAACAAAATAATCCCATCATAATTCATGTGGGTATTCTTATTGAGTTAATCGTAAATAATGAAACACAAGTATACAAAGAAAATTATCGCAATGCTCTTTAACGATGCTCTACACACATTTCACTGTGAGCAGGGTGCGTTATTTTAATGGGTCAGTTTCAGGACCTCAAAAATCGATAATCACACGATCGTTGTTTGGGTGAATTAGCATGTTATATGATCACATCAAATACAGTATTTATCTAATTCTAATACGTAATATGTATCGAATATAATTTTAATTTCAAATATAATATTTTTGTGGGTTAATAGGTGAAAAAAAATAAGTGCTTTAACGTGGTTCAAGCCCCACCTTCTGACACCAAATATAATCCTGCCTGTCAGCAACCTAGCTTTGACAGGCACACATGGATTCTTCTTTTGTACCACAGGAATGACAACTCGTACGTCGTACAAAAGGATTACAAATTTATTATGGGCGAGTTACACATAATAGCTCTGAGAGCTGATATTCGTATGGATCACAAACATATGACAACATTATGTTATGACTGTATCTAGGGTACTATCTACTGATTTAGTCTAAGTCTAAGTCGACACTATTGCTACTGTCCTCTAAACCACACAGTATTCAAAGCGAATACTCCCATCCGTCCTCTACGCTGTCCTGTCCACGTCTGCTTGACTTTCGTGGCGTGTTCAGCCACGAGCCTGTGACCCGTCATGCGTCAGCGGGTTTGCGTGCTAGGTACTCCAGCACGCGTTTAGTGACTTGTCAATACCTTACTCTTTGAGAGTTACTATTATTAATGGACAATCCTCGTGGTAATGGTTTCCCCACTCTATTCTGGGTAACTCCTGATCATGTCCTGCCATGTCCCCTTTTAGGACACGTGTGTGTCCAGTCAGAGAACTGTTCACAGTTCTCCCTGCTGTTTATGTCCCTTCTATTCCTCTTTCCTAGATAGGGATGTTATCTCTATCCTGTCTTAGTCCTCTTCCATAGTTTTACTCCTCTATTTTCTATCTGCTTACTTGCAGCTCTTTGACAATACCCCCACCCAAACACCCACACCTCCCCCACACACACATATCCCCACACTCACACACATTCTCTACACACACACATCCTCCACACACACACACACTCACACATCCTCACATCTAGACACATAATAATGCCTCACGTGAGCATTGAAACTAGTGTGAACAAACTCCCACACTTTACTATCACAAATACACTGACAATTGTCGTGAGCAGACTCATAAAAATGTTAAACATGGAGAAAATGTGTACATATACAGTGTGTGACGTAAAAAAAGTGATGCTCCCACACACACACACACACACACACACACACACACACACACACACACACACACACACACACACATTCAATCTCACGCTCACTCATTCTGTCTCTCATTTACACTCACTGACTCTCTCACTCAAACTACAGTTAGTTAGTCGCAGTTCCAACTTCACAGCATCGGGTCGTCCTATTATGCTCCGTTCCTGTTTACTCAAACTATAGTAATGTACATAAGTTTATATTATACATGATAAAATCAAGTGGTATTCAGCTGATAATATGACAGATGAGAATACACAAACATATGGATTCGCGTGTTACATGTCATGCGTGTTACATGACATGCGTCTGCTCAACTCTCTCTCTTTCTCTCTCTCTCTCTCAATCTCTCTCTGCATTCTTTCATACACACACACTCACGAGCATGCGCGCACACACACACACACACTAACACATCCAATCTCCCACTGTCTCACTCTCTCTCTCTCTCACACACACTCACTGTTTCCCTCATTCATTCACTTTCTCCATCTTCATTAACTTTATCTCTAACTCTCTTACTCTCTCTCTCTCTCTCTCTCTCTCTCTCTCTCTCTCTCTCTCTCTCTCTCTCTCTCTCTCTCTCTCTCACTCATACACAGACAGACACACACCCTCACGCTATCACTCAATGTTTCACTCACTTTATCTTACCCTAGCGCACTCACTCACTCACTATTTTACTTCTTTCTCTCTCTCTCTCACACACACTCATTCACTCACTCACAAACACTCACTCACTCTCTCACTCATTCATTCCTCACTCATTTACTCACTTACTCACTCTCTCTCAATCCTTCACACACACACGCACACACACACACACTAACTCTCTCAATCACACTCTCTCACACATACACATACGCATGAACGCACATACTCCCTCACTCACTCTCACACATACAATTACGATTGCATGCACTGACACATCCCTCAGAATTCTCGCTCAATCACTCTCTCCACACACACGCATGCGCGCGGGTGATGGCGGCAGCAAACTGTGAGCAGCGCCATCTATGTCTACTGTACGAGGGGCTGGTCATGTCTGTTTTGGAGTATGCAATGGCAATCCTGACTCTCAGCCATAAGCAGATAGAAAGGATGGAAAGGATACAGAATGAAGCTATGCGCATTATTCTTGGATGTACAAGAGATACAGTATGCAGGGCGATGCGCTACCTTCTTGATTTTCCAACCATTGAAGAGAGAATACAAGTTTGCAGGGCACGCGTCTACCTCAGAATTAACGCAAACACACAACATCCACTGCATAGTGAAATTAGGAAGGTGAAGGGCAGCAGGTTAAAAAGAGGACGGTCGTGGATGGGTCAAGCCGAAGACATTCTTCAACAGGTGTGTTCACTTGAGGACTTAGAACCTGGCGAGGAGTGGGTGCAAGTGCCAACAGATTTCTGCACATCCTTTTCAGTTTGCATCCAACTAGATAGAAAATGCAGACAAGAAAATCCGGCTGCTGTTGAGGCTGAAGTACAAGCGTTGATTTTCGAGAATTCGCTAGACGGTGACGCGGTCATCTACACAGATGGGTCGGTCGTCCAACATGTGAGAAGCTCATGGGCCTTTACAGCTCGGGCCGAAGGGAGAATTGTGAAGGAGGACTCTGGTGCTTTCACTGAAACCACAAGTAGCCTGACCATGGAAGTCATGGCAGTAAGTAAAGCAATAACATGGCTCGAGACACAGACATTCACTAGGGCTTGTTTCCTTAGCGACTCAATGAACATGATCAAGAGGATAGAGGAGGGGTCGATCCGAAGAGAATGGTTGCTGCCTCTGAAGCGGTCTCGGCTGGCAAAGATTAGTTTCATCTTCGTGCCAGGTCATGCGGGAGTACAAGGAAATGAGCGGGCTGACAAGCTCGCAGGTGAGGCTACTGTGGAGGGCGGACGCGCCATGGACCAGGCTGACATTCTGAATGCTCTACGAGAAGTGAGACTTTTGCGAGAACCAAGTGATGACTGTGAATCTACAACAATGGCCAGACTGCGGGAGCAGCAAATTAAAAGAGGGGTGGCCAAACAAGGACACTACGCAGGAAGCCAAAGAAGATTGATAAACCAACACAGAACTGGCGTCGTTAGCCGCTACACGCTGCGGGATTTGCTGAGGAGGGGATCCGAGCACTTATGGACTGAATGGTTCGATGTGCAACGAGGATGATCTGTCGACTAACTAACTAACTAACTAACTAACACGCATGCGCGTGCGACTCTCTCTGACACCCTCTCTCTCTCTCTCTCTCTCTCTCTCTCTCTCTCTCTCCCCCCCCCATACGCACACACATATATAGTGAACAGCCAAAGTTAAACAATTATAATGAACAATTATACCAGCAAATGAATTATGGTGGCATATAGTCGGTGTCGTGTCCTCCTTTAAAGTGTCGTCCCTGGAGTGAAGAGAGTCAACACCCACATTATAATATTTTTTCCCTTATCAATATCCTGGAGAATCCACCAGCTTCCGTCCAACACACTCCATCAGCCTATGGACACCTTTTCCTTTCACTCTCTCACTGTCGTACTATGCCCCCTCTCATACTTCCCCAATGCAACATACTCAACAATTCTTGCTTCTAAAAATTAACAAAGATTAATTTATTAAAAGAAAAAGTGTAACGTATATGAGACGTGTATGCGAAGAAAATGTGTGTCGTGTATTATAACATAAATGTATGTGTCAGCCCTCAAAGTTCAGGATCATAGTGTACACATCATGGCAAGGATTACACGACATCACACGAGTCAGTACACTAGACCTCACCGAAGTCGTATCCTTCTCTCCAGACATGTCCTCCTCCAGGAACTCTGATGACCATGAGATCTGAATCCCATGTAAATATATAATCCGTGGAAAAAACTATTATTGTTCCTAACACAACTGTTCCTAACAGTTTATAGAAACTCCGGCTTCATAATTCCGGCGCAGTGAAACAAACCTGGAACACTGTCCTATGAACAAGACTTTTTGTCTCTTGATAAATGTTCACTAGTTCTCACTATTAAACAGTTATTGTCTATACTCCAATAGAGTCCTTTATTTTTGTTCTAGTCATAAGTGAACTAAATATCCATCACTACTGGTGTGTTAAAACTGGTATGACCTAAACTCATTCGGTATTTATCCTGTAGGATACATATACCATTCAGCTCCACTGAGCAATGTTGATCATCTTCCTCTAGCATAAGCTCTGTTGTAAAGTTGCTGGCCAATCTTCCTGCGCCAAACTTTATCCGGGATCGGATTTTTCCTGGGTTCCGTGTTCTTCATTCCAACCAGAGGAAACCTGTAACATAAATCATATAACCGGTGATAGCCTCCCCGTCACTGATCTCTATTAGATGATCGTGGCCATCGGCCTCGCTCAGACAATACAGTGAACCTGTCAGGGACAGATGAACTGACCACATAGGTTATCATCAGGCCAAGACAAGAAAAAAAAATCAGCAAACAGAATGCTGAACCCCGCCCACCAGGGAGCACCCACTGGAATATCTCAATTATCCCTCATTACTCAATTCTCAACTAGTAAAGCTTATCAACACTTCACTAATCTATTTTCAACTAACAGAGCCAAGTATCACTTCCCTACTCTAGCTAGTTTTCCACTACCAGTGCTAATCATCACACTTTAGTTTTAACAAGGCTACAGCCTATATTAATTAGAACTAATTATAATAGGTTCTACCTTAGGCAACACTGCAGTTAGATCAAATTACATCCACTCTTGCCATGACAGGCACGTGTAAAATTAAATTAACTCAATTCGCACACGGTAGACATTTTCCAATCAGAACCGCAGTTTCGAAGCACGTCCACTAAAATCCAAGGTTTTAGTTCAACTGTCCTCTCCCATCATGGTTTTATGCAAAACCTAAAATTGGTCACGTGACATGGTTGATGTCCTGCAGGTGTTATTTGGGCATATCATCCATTGTCAAGAATCGATTTTCCCTGGCTCCATCAATGTCAAAGTTGTCATCAGTTGTTTTGACTCCCCCAACAAACTAACGAGTTACTGTATGATCCCAACAACAGTTTTCCCCAACAAGCTGCCAATCTTCTTTACGTCCGGAAACTATAAATTGACAGATGGACTGTTTTCTTCCGAGCTGAGTACTTCCGCTTCCAATCCGACCTGTTTATAATCTGTCAAAGCGATGTATGATTCAGCTCATTCACTTCCCCTACACATCTGCAACTGTTACTTTGCCCGACATGTGATGGCCGACATCCGATTGCCACCATGATCCCACGCGTTCCATCTGTATTCAAATGTTGACACACTGTCAAAGCGATGCCGGGATTTGTCTCACTCACCACCGAGTGTTCCCAATCCCTCGACCAGACGTACACGTGCAGCTACAAATATTGTCCTGGGATTTTGACATCCGAATTGTTTTTTCTGTTAGTAAAATAGTTGTCGCTGGCAGATAGTCCGTTTTATCAGAAAGCCTCTATAATAATCAACTGGTTAAACGCAAGGTTTTATTTTGTGACAGTCGGTATGGATTAAGTATTGCAAGAACAGGCCAAGACTATAGGTCTGCCTGGGTTGCCTGGCTTGTGTGTCTTAGGCAGCATATACAAGGTGGGTTTGCCCAAACAACTATCGTGGATAATAAGCGAGGTGGCAGAGCCGGGTAACAGGCCTTGCCCGATGATGGCCTTAGTCACGCTCTTGACCTGGGTGTTGTTACTGACCGTCCCATCTTGTTGCCGTGGACTGTAGAAAGTTGCATCCCCAAGTATCTTGTTACCTTCCTGTATATACAAGTCTTTTCTCCAAACCACTAACGCCCCTCCCTTGTCGGCAGGCTTGATAACAATGTCGTCACGACGTTTCAACTGTGTGAGCGCCAGTTGTTCCTCCACTGAGGAGGAACAAGAGTTGTGTCGATATAGAGATCGAGGGCTTTGGATACCCCTGGATTGGGGACCCAAGTAGACCTGCGTTTAGAAAGGTGAGAGAAGTGATCAGTGGGATCGGAAGAGTTATCGCTGTGAGGTTGATTACTGAAGTGCAATTTCAACCTGAGAGTGCGATGGATACGATGAACGTCTTGGAGTAGCGCGTATCTGTCGCCAGAAGGGCGCAGAGGTATGAACCGGAGACCTTTACTAAGTACCGATTTTTCCTGTGCCGACAGGGGGAGATCTGGAGGTATCCACACAACTAAATTGTCGGAGCCGATGGTAGGATGAGGCGAGAGAGGAGAGGGTGAGGGGTAGGGATAGAGGCACGAAGTTTGACTAACTTTGTGTTTTTAGCCGTGGAAAGACACTTATATAAGAGTAGGTACTACATTTTCCGTTACCGAACGTTGCCGGCGATGTTTCAAACGGCGATTTACGTTTTCTTGTTATTGGTTATTGTTCCAAGGTATTAAGGATATATATATATATATATATATATATATATATATATATATATATATATATATATATATATATATATCGTACTCGTTATTATAGACGTTGCCGCTTGATTTAGTATAAATAATTAAATTCAGCATCCATTCTTACGCGTACTGTGAAATTTTCAAATATTTTAGTCGGCGGGGTCATCCCAAACAGAAATTATTAAGATCGTATGCTAAGATGCGTCATGTTAAATTTCAATGGCGGGAATATAGCGGTTTTCCGTGTCATAATACAGCGATGATCATTTAATATTCTTATGGATTATTCAGAGCGACGAGATGATAATGATGCACGTTTGCATTCACCACCCATTCTATTATTTAGGAATGGAGGAAGAGGTTGGAGGAAGAGGGAGTTTGAGGTTTTCATTTGAATTTTGCGTTCAAAATACAAACCTGAGTTATCCCCCTTAGCACAAAAAAACCAAGAGCAGTTATCTGCCCTTAGCTTACGTGTTTTGTGGTCACACTTTCCAGAGTGGGTTACCAATATGCCAATGTAAACTGACATACAAAAATTAATATCTCAGCTTACAATTCACTTGCAGACTTGAATAAGGTATCGATGGATTTGTTTTTTCAAGAGGTATCCAACTGTGCAATTATATAATTAAAAAGCAATTTAGAAAATGTTACTAAAGTACCTATATAAGTGATAGTTGGTGCTGTTGATGTTGCGGCGGATAACGCAATACAAGAAATAATTACCTGAGGTGAGATGTTTAAGACGTTGATCAAGGAAAGCAATACTCGAGCTAAGGTCAGACAGTTATCGCGAGTGGTTGTCGGCAATACACCTCATGCGAAGAGTAGCGCATTTAAACTCAACTTTAGCCAGACGTGTGCTGCAACTGTCATAAAGTGGGCCAGCCGATGGATGAAATCTAGAAGTGAATCCGCGTTTGGTGATGTGAAGCCGTAGGCAGTTCTGGAGAAAGTTAAAATGGCATGTGGTACGCGTCTTTTTGTAGATGTTAAGAGCCAAATCTGTAGCCGTGATTCTAAGATCTGTTGGTAACAGACTGAAGCAGCCGGGAAGGTTAACCCGGTTAACAAATGCCCGCAGAAGTCGGATGTGTCGGCTTAACGGCGCAAGAACGCAGCTCTGCTGTAAACAGGCACAACGCAATCACGTCCGAAAATAAAATGTCGGGATGAACGCAGAAGCAGAAGAAGACTGAAGCAGAAGATAACATATGATCTCAACTGTGCGGGAGTGGGAGACATGCCGGTAGGTTGTGTAGACAAAGTGGAGCTGAAAATGCGATGAAACACCTAGTAGTGGACAGAGGTCACTGTGTGCAGTCGCCTAGCGATGCGGAGGCACACACAGGGAATGGGCGGTAAAGTGGATGGAATAGCAGTAAAAGCCTGGTAGTGGGCAAAGGTCAACGATAAAAACCAGAAGCGAGGCGCAATTTTGTTTTTTAAACTTTTATTGCGTGTTAAAATCGTTGCAAAGTGTATTGTTCGTGATTTTACAGAGCGCTGCATGTGGACGTGTAGGTGACATAAGACTAAAATTCCATCGTCAATTGGCGAGAGGTTTATAATATTACGTTGTGAAGAGAAACCAGAGTAACAATATCATGGCGTCCATTGGGGGACAGTCGTTAACATCGAGCAAGGATCTTGCAGTGTTTAAATATTGTATATTTTGCATTAACAAGTACATTTTATTATGCTTAGCAGTAAATGTATTTCAAACTTTAGAGTATCAAATTATTGTGTTAACTGTGAATTTTTTGTGTCATTATTTTAAATATTTAACAATTAATGTAACTAATTGCTTCTTTAGAAAAACGTTGGCGAGTTATGTCCCTTGCAAACAATAAAATGAATATTATGTTACCGTGAAAAAGAGGTATTTCTTTCCCCTTTAAATTCGCTTACCAAGTGCACAGGCCGTCGAGATCGCAATAGCGTCGATAGCGAATGGTTGGCCCGTAGATCATGTAATTGAGTAACCACTATTGCTCCCGGGTTGACTCAACCGAAACTAAACACCATGACATGTTCTGAAAAGTAAAGGCGAAGTGTGCGCTATTGACCACATCACCCATTGAGTGCCAATTGTTTTACAAAAATGTGGTGTTTTCTTTCACCATATACTCAGTGCCTAAAGAAATGGAAAAGCAGGGTACTTCACATTTTACCTTTACATCTGCTACTACTACAGTTACCACTATGGCTACTTCAGCAACTACTGTCGGCAAATATTTAAAATTGTGTGTTTGTGTATGTCTATATGTAAATTGTGGTATATGCCCACCACAATTTTGAAAAAATCAAAATCACTTTGAGAAAAGAAAGCCTTGACAACCCATGTAACAATTGTCAGATGTCAAGCTCTGTGCTTGTTCTAACACAGTTTACTTACATGTGTTTGCTGGTGTTGTGCCATAGGCTCTTATTATTGTTTATTCCTGTATGGCTATGGCCAGTTTATGTCTGACTTCTTGTGAACAGTCCCCATGGTTGTTGATTGTGGAGCCAAGATGTTCACAGTTTGTGAT
>JACEFZ010027785.1:0-202500 GCA_014155875.1 Cepaea nemoralis | reverse complement strand
GTGAGAGACAGTGTATTTTTTTGTGAAGTCAGAGGACTTCAAGGCAGTTGAGTTGTAGACTCCGAGTTTGTCTGGAGTCGGATAGGAGCGGGGTTAGAAATAGAGCTCCGTCCTGTGTTGTGTTGTTCTCCGAGGTTTGAATGCAGTCCTAAAACCCAGAGTGGGTTGGATAGCTAATGGAGGCCGGAACCCAGAGTGGGTTGGATAGCTAATGGAGGCCTGAACCCAGAGTGGGTTGGATAGTTCGTGGAGGCTAGACCCAGTGTGTGGGTGTATTGTGTGAGGTCCAGCCGAGGATAGTAGCTGGATTAACTGTCTTGTGGATATGAGATGAAGCAGTGGTTTGTATATGTTAAATTGTGATGAAGATATATGTATTCTGTGGATTATATTGGTTTCTGGATATATAAATATGTTCCGTGTGTCCGTGTTCAGTCTGCATTAAAAGATTATGTGCGCCAACTCAATCTTGTTCACTGACTGGTGAATGTGCACTGCGGGGATGAGTTATATTGTGAGACAGCTAGATAGCTCAATTGACACTCCATAGTGACACACCAGGAGCATCGTTTCCTAGACAACGACCATCTCACTCAGTTATTATAAAGAACTTGGTGACATTATCTGGGAGGCTACGTCCGATCAAGAACTATATAGACATTGTTGTAAATCTGAGATATCTAGGAGCTCGTCGCTTAATAAAGATTTTCGGACAGCTACATTCGGTCAAGGACGACGGGGATATATTGAGATATCGGTGAGCTCGTCGCTTATAGATGAGTTATTATCTGATGACTACGTTCGATCAAATAAACAAACAAACCCTTGACAATTTGGATATTAGTGCTTCAGGAGATTAATGTGAACTCGTTGGTGTGTGCGCCAGATAATTAACACAGACAGACGAGAGTGAATGCTCAAGCTAGCAGACGGGGCACGGAAAAAAATCAGTGTTGAATCCACAGTGTGGCGAGGACAGCGTGCGTGTGTTTTAAGTACAGGGGCACGAGAAGCCACCACAGGTAGAAGGCACATCAAAAAAGACTGACAGCGCGCGGGATAAGACGCGGCACAGAAAAGTCGGCGCTAAGGTACTAGCTGGACGAGATCCTGACAGGTGTGTGTGGGTGTGACGAAGACAGGATTGAACACCAAAGATGACAGACAGTTCGCGAGAAGGTCACTACAGGTAAATTACCGGACAGTCAGCACACGTAAACAGACGAGGCGGGGAGCCAGGAGAAGACAGGCGCATGTGTTTATAGGTCAAGAGGGCGCCAGTGGACAGTACAGGTAGAGTACTGAGAACAGTGAACTCTCGGAAAGGGAGATTTACATGGATTTGCAGAATACACAGAATTTAATAGTTGCGGGTTCGCAAGAGAGGTGACAGACGGGGGAGGAACAATACCCCTACCACAGCCGGGTTGGGGCAAAGAAAGTTGTGTGGAAACTGTTTACTGAGGATTTTTCCACTAACGGTGATAAAGAGAAATTGAGCTCACAGTGTGAGTCAGGGTGGGATATGGAGTAAAGATACTCAGGAAATTTCCACGGCCTATTGTTGTCAAGATGACTCATTGTGAATGAACAAATCAAGGTGTTCTGAACGAAAACCAGACTTTATGTTCGTCTTTGTGAATCCCTTTGTTATAATTACTCTGTCATCAGCAAACATTTTGACAACGAAGGATTACGTGGCAGCACCGCGAGCAGGGTTGCATACAGTTGTCAAAAAGAACTTACGATAAAGAGCTAAAGCGTTGGACATTTGCTGCCATTATATTTTTTCTTGGTGAATCCATAACATATATGATACAACAAAGCGCCATCTCCGCAACTAAGGTATAAAGACTGTTTGGATTATTACTTTGTTGTCACCACGTCCAGGGAAAGTAACAACATATCGAAAGAACATTTTGGATAATTACTATTACCGTCCACGTTTCCGTCAAGTGTGAGCACAATGCGAAATCAAGTAACCACTCAACAAATCAATAAGTCGTTTTGAATTTAGCATCGTAGACAGTTCGGAATTTTAATTAACAGACACTTCCAGCCTATTGTGAAAAACTATTAACAGCAAAATAAGAACTTTTGGCGACTGATTAATAAGCACAGTATTGTCGGCCAGCCATTTGGACATTTTGTTTGCTCTCATCGTTCTAACTGTCTTTATCGTTTGTGTATCTATATATGTATATGTTATTAGATGTAGCTGTTGGATAGGCATTTTTTGAAATTTCTATCTAAAACAGGATAGGCGTTGCAAAACGTGGTTCTTTATTGTGCTTACGATATTTTTGTAAGGAAAACGCTAAAAAGTTAGCGTGTAGTGCATTGGCATTGGAGTCCTAACCAATATCTAGAGCCGCCGTGTATGACGTCAGAGTTGTGTATATTGTTAATTTAGAGTGCTTTTCTTTCTTTTCATAATATTTACATATGATATTGGTTTTCTTCGGATATATGTTATTATTGTGATCTTTCGTCATTTCTACTATCTAGTGGTCTGTGTCAGTTTATATATATATATTATTATTACGCGCACAGCGGTCGTTTCACACAAGCTTGTGGATGTTACTGTAGTTTATTTCTTTGTGATCACCGTCTCAGTGTATTCAGCGTGTGCGTCCAGCGTTTTATAGACATCACTTAGTGTGGATCATTCATTCCTTTGTATATGTATATAAATGTATGTTTAACAATATTTCCAGGAATTTTCTACAGTTATTTGCGATATATGCGAGGAAGTATATGTAATATTCCCCCTCACTACCTAGTGCGTGTAGAGTGACTGGGTGAGCACAGAGTAATATTATTAGTACTACGAATTTATGTACACAGTGAGTGGTAGTATACTTAGGGAAGGCACACAAAGACTAAGAGCAGAGTCTTTATATTTATAGTTGGCTGACAGACAGCAACGTGTCCACAAATACAAGATGCCTACTTTAATGGAATATATTGAAGCAGGTGAAAGGTTAGGCCTGAAGGGTAAAGAGTAACAGGAGTTTGCAGAAGCAAAATTGAAAGAAGTTCAGCACTGGGAAAGAGAGGAGAGGCATAATTAACGCGAGGCAAAACGTCTACAGGAAGAGAAGTTAGCTGAAATGGAACAACAAAAACGCCTACAGGAAGAAAATGTAGCTGAAGCCCAACGCCTACAGGAAGTAAAGTTAGCTGAAATGGAAAGCAAGCGTTTACAGGAAGAGAAAGAGACACAAATGAAAATGGAAATTGAGAAAGAGAAGCTCAAGTGTCAAATGGAAACAGAAATTGCACTAAAAAATTAGAACGACCTTTGAATGGTCAAAGTGAGGAAAGCAGAAGACCTTCGCAGTCGTCACAGAGATTAAAACTGCCATATTTTACGGACCGAGACAGCCTTGAAGCTTACCTGTCGAGATTCGAAGCATCAGCGAAAGCGTTAGGCTTCCCAGAAGGAGAGTATGCTATTGGACTCAGCGAGTACCTGACAGGTAAGGCCCCAGACACCATGTTTAATTTACCTTTGGAAGAAAGAAACAACTATACTATTCTGCGTCAACGTTTACTTACAAAGTTCCAACTAACTGAGCATGGATACAGAACAAAGTTTAGACAATTAGGGTCAGAGACAAATCAAGATTTCACAGATTTTGTCAATACAGTAAAGAACACATTTAATAAATGAATGGAGCTTGCAGAGGTTGGAAAATATTTTAATAAATTAATGGATTTAGTGTTAAGAGACAAGGTTGTATCATCATGTAATACAAACTTAGTGGCTTTCTTTGAAGAACGTAAGCCAAAGGACACAGACACAATGTCACAATTAGGGCATAATTACATGACTGCACATCCTAACAGTTATATTGGTAGACAAATGAGTGAGGAAATAGTCTGTGCAGCGTACACTAAACAGGACCAGAATCCAGTTATCAGACCAAGGCCGAAAAGTGTGGATTTAACACATAGATATGAACACCAAGAACCTCAAGACAATGCTTTTCGAGGAAACAATGTTGGTAGAGTAGGACGGTACCCATATAAAAGAGGGAATTTCCAGAGACGTCTAAATAGTTATGCTGGATATTGGAATTATGGGAGCTGGAGACACAAGACAGCACAGTGTGACGTGCAACCAGCCAGTGGGCCAACAAGTAATAGGAAGAAGGACATTATTTGCTTCAAATGTGGCGGGACCGGGCACGTTAGTTATGAGTGTACGATGGGAAAACGGAGCACTCTAATGCAGCGCAAGTAATTGAGACGCTTAACAACGAGAATTGTAGTGGATGCAAATCTCTATTTGAAAAAGACGGTCAGCCGGTCTTAATATGTGGTCACATAGTTAAAGCAGGATCAGCAGTGCATGAAGGAGGAAGTCTGAAGCTGCATCAGGGATTCGTCAATGATAGACCAGCGTTAACAATTAGGGATTCCGGATGTACATCCGGATAAGAAGCAAATAATGTCCTTCTTCCTATTACTTATCGGGGTTAGAAGAAGTTTAATAAATCACTAAAATTACACAGGGAAAAAGATTAGATGCATAACATTCAAAGGTACAGTAGAATTCTACCCATTAGCCGTAATAACAGTGAAAACACCATACATCACAGGAAGAGTGTCAACGTGTGTGCTAGACTCACCAGTGGCGGATCTGATCATCGGACATGTGCCAGGAGTAAAAGATCGTACAGAAGAGGAGGTAGCTTATTGGGACCAAAAACATAGTGTAAGCAGCAACGAGGTAGTTACCCAAAGAAAACCTAAATTAGAGAGTGTAGCTGAAGTAGAAGAGGCACGTGAAGTAGACATAGGAACTCAGGACAAGGATAGTACAACTGAGCAGGGGAGAAGGGATCTCAAATATAGTGCTAGTGACTCCCAGAGACAAGATACTACTCTGGACAAATGTTTCCAAGGGTGTAGTAGAGTAGAAAATAGGCAGTGAAAGAAGGGTAGATGGTGCTTCGAGAGGAAGAACAATGTTCTCACTCTCCGGTTTTCAAATGGCGGAACTGCACGTGGGCAAGTTGTAGTACCCTTAGCACGTGGTGACCGAGATACTAGATAAGCTCAGGATAGTGCATGTGCAGGGCACATAGGTATAATGCATATGCAGCAGAGAGCAGGGTGCCAGGGGTGAGGGCCAAGATTGAATAAAGAGTTCAGACTAAGCAGAGACTCCAGTGTAGCGGTGCAATATGCAGATAGGAAAGTTGAGTCAGGTTGGGAGAGTGTTCGCGACATCGCTGGCCCAGGGTTGGGGATAGCATATAGATGTGGTAAATATATGGGCACCATGAGTAATGGGTACAGGAAGGGTAGACGCATCATCGACAGAAATAGATGGAGGTTTGATGCAAGAAAAGAGCCACCTGATACAGGGTCGGTACACAAATAGGTTGTGTCTTCTTGAGGATGTTAACAGACTTGCAGGTACACATATATTATGTTCCCTAAGATATGTTTATTATTATTATGTGAGATACTAGTCATGTATTGGTACACAAGATGTAAAGTTGGTAGTATTGATGTGTGGGGAATATGGGAGTGTACTATGAGCATTCGATGTATTATTTAGGGTGGTATCTAAAGTGAGATAGAGTCATACTTAGGGCTACCCAGGCAATATGTCTGGGTCGCATATTTAATAAGGTTTAGTCTCCCAACATTTGAAAACGATGTTTTCTTTTGAGGAGGGGGTAATGACATATGCCTGGGTCATTGACATTGAGGTGAGTGACCTTTGTAGCGAGACTACGAGAAAAACAACCAGCCATGAAAAATAATGGTAAGGGTGAGTGCAGACCCCAGGGTGGATGGGGTGAGAGACAGTGTATTTTTGTGTGAAGTCAAGGGACTTCAAGGCAGTTGAGTTGTAGACTCCGAGTTGTCGGGAGTCGGATAGGAGCGGCGTTAGAAATAGAGCTCCGTCCTGTGTTGTGTTGTTCTCCGAGGTTTGAATGCAGGCCTAAATCCCAGAGTGGGTTGGATAGCTAATGGAGGCCGGAACCCAGAGTGGGTTGGATAGCTAATGGAGGCCTGAACCCAGAGTGGGTTGGATAGTTCGTGGAGGCTAGACCCAGTGTGTGGGTGTATTGTGTGAGGTCCAGCCGTGGATAGTAGCTAGATTAACTGCCTTGTGGATGTGAGATGAAGCAGGCCTTGAGAAGGCAGTGATGTGTACGTGTTACATTGTGATGAGGATATATGTATTCTGTGGATTATATTGGTTTCTGGATATATAAATATGTTCCGTGTGTCCGTGTTCAGTCTGCATTAAAAGATTATGTGCGCCAACTCAATCTTGTTCACTGACTGGTGAATGTGCACTGCGGGGGTGAGTTATATTGTGAGACAGCTAGATAGCTCAAATGACACTCCATAGTGACACACCAGGAGCATCGTTACCTAGACACCGACCATCTCACTCAGTTATTATAAAGAACTTGGTGACCATCGTCATCATCATCATCATCATCATCATCATCATCATCATCATCATCATCATCATCATCATCATCATCATCATCATCATCATCATCATCATCATCATCATCATCATCATCATCATCATCATCATCATCATCATCATCATCATCATCATCATCATCATCATCATCATCATCATCATCCTGATTACCATCATCATCATCCTGATTACCATCATCATTACCATCATCATTACCATCATCATCACCATCATCATCTTCATCATCATGATCATTATCATCATTATCATCATCATCATCATCATCATCATCATCATCATCATCATCATCATCATCATCATCATCATCATCATCATCATCATCATCATCATCATCATCATCATCATCACCACCACCACCACCATAATCATCAACACCATCATCATTACCATCATCATCACCATCATCATCTTCATCATCATGATCATTATCATCATCATCATCATCACCACCACCACAACCATAATCATCACCACCATCATCATTACCACCATCGTCATCATCATCATCATCATCATCATCATCATCATCATCATCATCATCAATACCATCATCATTACCATCATCATCGTCATTAACATCATCATTATCATTACCATCATCATTACCATCATCATTAATATCATCATTACTACCATCATCGTCACGCAGCAGATTCGTTGCAGAACGTGGCTCTCATCAGGGACCGATGAAAAGCCTCTCGACCTCTGGCAAGATCTCTCGCCTTTTACACCCACTAGCCCAAGGTGTCTGGAGTGTCCAATCTCCACCGTCGTGCTGCTCAACTCCCGGCTCGTCTCCCATCACTGCTCTTGTTAAGTCACCGTGACGTTGAAGCTGGACAGAGCATACGCGTGTTTACAGCTTTCAGTTTTCATGTTGTCTAGTGTGTTCCCTGATCTCCGATTATCGCCACGACTTCTACGATTGCCCATCGAATGCTGGCGAATGTGTTTCTCATGCTAGGTTAAGTTAGGCGTGGCATCTGTTGTGGGGAACGTTGCTGCTGCAGCCGTTGATGTTGTTGGTGTTGCTACTGTAGTTATTGTTGTTGTCGGTGCTGTTGTTATTGCGATTGCTGTTATTGTTGTTGTTGTTGTTATTATTGCTGTTGTTGGTACTGCTGTTAATCCTGCTGGTATTGCTGTTGTTGCTGTTGTTACTGCCGCAGTTGTTTTTCCTGTAGTCGGTGCTGTTATAGTTATTGCTGTTGTTATTGCCATTGTTGTTATTATTGCTGTTGCTGCTACAGTTGTTGTTGTTGATGATGTTGTTGTTGTTATTGCTGTTGCTGTTTGTGTTGCTTTTGCTGCTGCTGTTGCTATTGTTGTTGTTGTTTTATCTGCGGTTGCTGCTGTTGTTGCTGTTGTTACTGCCGCAGTTGTTTTCCTGTTGTCGGTGCTGTTGTAGTTATTACTGTTGTTATTGCCATTGTTGTTGTTATTGCTGTTGCTGCTACAGTTGTTGTTGTTGATGATGTTGTTGATGGTGTTGTTGTTGTTATTGCTGTTGCTGATATTGCTGTTGCTGTTTTGTGTTGCTTTTGCTGCTGCTGTTGCTATTGTTGTTGTTGTTGTTTTATCTGCGGTTGCTGCTGGTTTGACTGTTGATGTTGCTATTGCTGCTTCTGTTAATGTCATTGATGCTGATGTGGCTGTTGCTATGTTGTTGCTGCTGTTGATGTTTTGTTGCTGTATTTGATGTACTTGTTGTCATTGTTTTTGCTACTGATGTATTAAAGCTTAATGTTGTTGTATTTTATTTAGTGATGCCACTGTTGTTCTTGTTATTGCTGCCGTCGTTGCTGTTGTTGCTGAGGGTTGTTGCTGCTGTTGATGTATGTGTTTCTGTTGCATTTATTGCTTTTGTTGGTGTTGCTGCTGTCGATGTTGTTGGTGTGGTTATCGATGATGTTGCTGCTTCACCTACACGTCCTGCAGCTGCCACCTTCTAGAGCTACTGTAGCCGAACTTTACTGTCTTTACTTTGTCTAGAAGATGGCAGATCGGATAGAGAAATCAAACACACATGTCAAAAAGCAAGTGCACTTACATATCAACAATCACCCTTACTGAAACATCCAAACATAACTATGTCCGCAAAACGACAGATAATAAACAGCATACTCACACCAACCCTTCGCTACCAATCTCAAACTTGGACATTATCCAAATTACACTTACGCAAAATCAACACCTGCGAGATGAGATGCCTGAGGAGAGCTGTCAACTTAACAATCCGAGAGCGAATAAGAAACGTTGTTATCAGACAGACAGTGGGATCAACACCTTGTGCCACATTTATCGAAAGACCTAAAGATCAAATGTTTCAGCCATCTCGTTAGAATGCAACACCAACAACTACCAGCACTGGCCCTACACCAAAGATCATCTGCGACGAGAGCAAGAGGACGACCGAGAAGAAAATGGATTGGCGATATCAAAGACATCGTACAGTCACACGGAATGACACTATCCAGTGCCACCCATCGGCCGCTGGAACGCCAATTATTCCTCCCCACGCCGCTTGACAGCAAAAGTTGGAGACGACGACTATGATGATGATGATGATGATGATGGTGATGGTGACTTTGTCTAGAACTCTAGACGAATGCGTGTTCACACAAACACACACAAACAGATGTCTATATGTCTGTCTAAATCCCTGATTGTATTCGTGTATGTGTGTGTATTTGTGCTTGCATAGGTTGATGGGATACTTGGGTGAGTATGTATGCCCCAGTTAGTGCGTGAGTACACAAGTGCATGCATACATGCAAGCGCCGTCACTAAGACAGCCAGACATCGAAATTAACTACTCCAATGTCAGATACTCTTCGTCCGCCCGACAAAGCGCCATTTTGAATAACAGGTTAAATTTTATACACATTCTAGTGGTTGATTCTGTCCTATTATATACACGTCTGTCCAATCATTGTCTTTTATCTTCTCGCACTCCGGAAAAATCCATGGGTGTTCAGTCTCTAGCTCCCGACGGCATATATTTATTGTTTGATTCGTTAATTGCAAATCAGAAGACGAGATCGAAAATAGATGCAATAAGGCAAACCAACTCATTGGACAAATGGCACCAATACTAAAGAACAAACATGTATCAATAACTACTAAGAAAACACTTTACAACACAATCCTCCTACCAACTCTATAATACCAATGCCAAACCTGGACAATGACAGAAAACGAGAAAAGAAAAGTCACAACAACAGAAATGAGATTCCTGAGAAAAATACTCAATGTATCAAGAAGAGACAAGATCAGAAATAAAGAAATCAGGACTAAAGTGGGAGTTATAGCTGCGCTAAATTTCATTAGAAGGCAGCAAGTCAAATGATTTGGCCATCCAAATAGGTTACCAACTAACAGTATACCACAACAAGCAATGATGTACAGACCAGAGGGAAGCAGAGGAAGAGGCCGACCACGTAAACGATGGACGCAGGGAATAACAGAGTCCATGGGAATATCGATGCATGAAGTCCATAAGCGGGCACTCTCCAGCTGTTTATGCTTTACCTCGATACCGCAAGGTACAAAAGGAAAATGATGAGTTGAGATTCGTTAATTTGTAAGAATTTACGGTGAGCGTGGATATGTAACAGTATTGGGTATAATTAGGATCTAGTGGGAAACACAGATACAGCACGATTGAGCATTGAGACTGAAAGGGGTGGGAGATGCTCAATCGTGACGTATTATGTTGTTAGGGTTAGTCAACATCCGATAGTCCAGCTGAGAAGACACGGCTTGTCATCCTGGTCACGGCACCATTTATTACTTCTTTAACAGTGTCAAATGAAGTAACAAGACTTGATCTGGACTTACGTCGTACTTGTGGAGAAAGAAGAAAGTTGTTGTGGGTGGAAAAGTATAGAATGATAGTTACGAAGTTAGGGGCTGGTTCACCAGAATGAGGTTTGTTTTGAAGAGATAGTAGATAGTACTGTGAAAGCAATTTCAGCTGCGAGAGGTAGTGTATAGGGTCTGACCTTCGTATAGAAGTGAGTGATTGAGTAAAGTAGAGATATAAGAAAGCAGTGAATTGAGAGAGTCCTCTAGAATAGTTCGTCTGGTTGTGCGGTGTTCATACGTGAATATAACTGTAGTCAGACAGGTGTTCGTCGTGATGAAAGAAGTAAAAGGAAAGAGGTGTGATGAAGTCGCCTAAGTGAAATACGTAGATAGAATGTAAGAGTGACGTTAATATGTCTTGTGTCAACGTGTGTAGAGGAAATCAATACGTGTTGATATGTGGGGAATGATTGATGGAATGTTGAGGTGGCGTCTAAAGTATTTTGTTGTAGTAATAGTATGGAGACGTTAGGTTGTCGCGACACGAGAGTAGGCGTGAGATGAGAGCGAGGTTGTATTGTGTATCATTGTCCGTGTGAATATGAGAAGAGCGGTTGATAAGTAACGTTGATAAATCGTGGAACATAGAGCATGCGAAAATCGAGAGATAGAAAGAAAATTGTAATGTCTTTTCGTAGAATATCTGAACTTGGAAGGAAATTGTGGAAGTTATATGCTGAATTAACATTATGAATGTTTAGTATGCTTGACAGGAAAATGGCGAAACAAGGGTGCCTAAGACTGAGAAACGAGGAAGGAGAGGTCTGCTGTTGCTTGTAGGTGGCGTGGGTTGCAGTTCTGAAAAAGTTCCGAGAAATAACAAGAAGAATGAAAGATGCGAAGGTAAACAAGAGGAGGTAAATGAATGTTAGAGAACGTGTTCCGAGGAGGATGACCGGTTTGATTGTCGTCACGATGCAAGAATGATAGGTGAGATTTGAGGATAGCTTAAAGTAGTGCTGGTGAGACGTTGAGAGTACTGATGCAGTAGAATGAAATATAAATTGCGTCGGGTAGACGAGAAAGTGGAAGTAGAATTAGTTGTTTTGGTGAGAGGTCTATAGTAAATAGACAAAGTTTTGTTGGATGTAGGAGGGTAGAGATACTGTGGTTAACGGTAAGGATTGGGAAGTGGTGGTGATGGTTGGTACAAAGCCATGGGAGACAGTTGGTGTGCCGAGCCACAGGTTAATTGATAAGTAGATGGTGGCTGGTACATTGAGATGATGTTGGAATAACTGTAGTTTACAGTGCTTGCTTATGAGGATATTTTGGATGTTATGATGTATTAAGAGAGTTAAAATTGTGTTGAAAACTGGCTTTATGAAGTCTAAGTTTTATGAGTTATGAGTCATATAGGAAATGTTTTTATGCTTGAGTTGATGAGGGATATTGTTTGGTTGTTTTATTGAGCCTAAGTTGTAATGCCTCATAATAAGTTTGTTTTCATAATTTGGTCTTGAAAAATGATTGTTATTGTTTGATTAATTGATTTAGAGTAGAGGGATTGTGTTCTTAGCATTTGACTTGATAAAAAACTATTGGTCCGTAAAAGTGTCCAATAGTGATAGGTAGAATAGAATATTTTATTCTGATTTGATAACATGCATGTTATGTCATTTTAATGTTTTTTTTCAGATTTAATTTGGGGGTTGTGTTCATTTTATTTCAATTACATGAATGGTTTGATATATGGAGTTACATGGTTATAAAGTTAGTTAAGTAACTTTAAGTTTAAGATGGATGAGGTTTTGCTTAAGTTTTTTCGTTCAGAAAAGAGTTGATAAAAAACTAATTTATCCATTGATATAAGCTAGGGGGAAACTTAAGAGTAAATAGTTAAGGAATGCTACGCATTCAGTAACTAGTGGGAAACCATGGTTGGTGAACGTGTGTGCACGAATGGATAGACGTATCCAGGGCCTGCACACACGTCACTGTATTTATAAAATAGCAGGATGGGATGTACGGGGGCAAGATATAGGTGCTGTGAAATACCAGCTTTAATTATATTAAAGGTGTTCATAAAATATGAACATGGGCTCATGGTAAAAGGTGAAATAACGAAACTGGAACAGAATTGTGGTTGGCAATGTCAATCTGAAATACACATGAAATGAAGGTTTATGAAAACTTATGCCAAATTGATTTATAACGAACAATGATATATTTCATAAGGTGTTGTAAAAAAAAAAAAAAATTATTTTACAAAATTTTTTTTATTGGCAAGGGAGGTAAAGGGTGAATGTCTTAAATGTACATTTACTGTATGTCCATGTGGTCATGTCGTGTATTCATTCTTTATGTTCTTTATTAGGTGCGCACCACTTCTTTACTTTTTCTAACTACATTGTTTTTGTACGTCCTGGGGTTTGAAAGAATGAGAAATTGTATAAGGTCAAAATTTTCGATAAAGAATTTATGAGCTGTTCTTACAATATGTATATTTGATACAGGAAACTAGATGAGCCAAGAAAGAACCAGAATAGTAAAGAATGAGAAATTTTATAAGGTCAAAGATTTCGATAAATAATTTATGAGCTGTTCTTATACTATGTAGGCCTATATTTGATACAGGAAACAAGAAAGAACCAGAAATGAAGAATTATGTAGTAGATAACTATATAATGTTCGGGATGTAGAAAGGAAAGAAAAACTGTTTGGATTAACAGGGTTATCATACGGGGTATTATATAAATAAAAGTCGAAGAAGAAGTATATGGGGGGAGGTTTTGTTAGCAGACCATATCACTGGGAGAAGAAATAAAAGAGATATTATTTACTCAAACTTGATTTTTAGGGAAGATTAGAATACAAAGAGGGAATAGAGTATGGGGATTAGGAGTAAAGATTTTTCCTTTAAAAGGAAAATTCTTTAATTAACATGGGGAGGTGTAACAGTATTGGGTATAATTAGGATCTAGTGGGAAACACAGATACAGCACGATTGAGCATTGAGACTGAAAGGGGTGGGAGATGCTCAATCGTGACGTATTATGTTGTTAGGGTTAGTCAACATCCGATAGTCCAGCTGAGAAGACACGGCTTGTCATCCTGAGAATAAAGTATAAAGTTTTAGTCCAGATCAAGTCTTGTTACTTCATTTGACACTGTTAAAGAAACTTTTCTTTCCGCATTTGCTTTGAAAAAGGGATCACCTCGATGTCCACTAATACATCAGTGTGTGCTTCAATCCTCTCCAACATACCAGAAGAATCGCAACACAGTGTACCAACTTCCCAGCATGGACAAGTACCACAACTTTTGTCCATTTGAAAGCCTACGAGATAGGAATATCCTTTTGTTTTGTGGGTAAAATGTCTGATTTGGCAATGTTTTACACGTGTTTTGAAACTTTTCACCCGCTCCGCTTCACCTTATTTTGCATGATCCCAGAATGCTAATCTCGCAGTGTTTCATTTCCTTCAACACACGTGATGCCTTTCCCAATGCATACATAGTTCTAACATTCCAGGTGCCAGTTCTATAAATATCCTTGTGGTTTTCTCCGCACATCGTCGTACCGCTTCTAGAAGTGTGTCTCTTGGTGGTTTGTCCCCCTGATCTATAGACATATACTGTACATGGTTGGCGGGATTTTGTAACTAACGGTTTTCACTACGGAATGGTTTACCGGTAACATACAGGCGGAAACTATTGTATGGTTACCCTGACTGAACAGCACTCACTCCTGGGTTGTAGAATTATCATTATGAAAACATCACTCAATCCTGGGCTGTAGAATTATCATGATGAAAACATCACTCAATCCTGGGTTGTAGGTTCTGATGATGAAAACACTACTTAGTCGTGGGTTATAGGGTTACCAATATGAAAACATCACTCAATTTTGGGTTGTAGAGTTATCATAAAGAAAACATCACTCACTCCTAAGTTATGGATAGGTTTAATATGAAAATATCACTCAATCCCCAAGTTACAGGGCTACCATGATTGTAACGTCACCCAATCTGTGGTTATAGAGATTTCATGATGAATACATCATTCAGTCCTAGGTTATAGTTTCCAATATGGAAACATCACGCAATCTTATTTCGTAGAATTCTGATGAAAACACCGCCCAATCTTGGGTTATAGAGTTCTGATGATAAATCATTACTCAGTCCTGGGTAATATGGTGTCCAATATGGAAACATCACACAATCTGGGGTTGTAGAGATATGGTGAAAATATCACCCAATCTTGGGTTGCAGAGTTCTGATGATAAAACATCACCCAATCTTGGGTTGCAGAGTTCTGATGATAAAACATCACTCAGTCCTGGGTTGTAGAGTTATCATGATGAAAACATCACTCAGTCCTGGGTTGTAGAGTTATCATGATGAACACATCACTAAGTCCTGGGTTGTAGAGTTATCATGATGAACACATCACTCAGCCCTGGGTTGTAGAGTTATCATGATGAAAGCTAACATCACTCAGTCCTGGGTTGTAGAGTTATCATGATGAAAACATCACTCAGTCCTGGGTTGTAGAGTTATCATTATGAAAACATCACTCAGTCCTGGGTTGTAGATTTATCATGATGAACACATCACTCAAGTCCTGGTTTGTAGAGTTATCCATGATGAAAACATCACTCAGTCCTGGGTTGTAGAGTTTATCATGATGAAACACATCACTCAGTCCTGGGTTGTAGAGTTATCATGATGAACACAATCACTCAGTCCTGGGTTGTAGAGTTATCTATGATGAACACATCACTCAGTCCTGGGTTGTAGAGTTATCATGATGAACACATCACTTCAGTCCTGGGTTGTAGAGTTATCATGATGAACACATACACTCAGTCCTGGGTTGTAGAGTTATCATTGATGAAAAACATCACTCAGTCCTGGGTTTGTAGAGTTATCATGATGAACACATCACTCAGATCCTGGGTTGTAGAGTTATCATGATGAAAACATCACTCAGTCCTGGGTTGTAGAGTTATCATGATGAACACATCACTCAGATCCTGTGTGTAGAGTTATCATGATGAAACACATCACTCAGTCTGGGTTGTAGAGTTATCATGATGAAAACATCACTCAGTCCTGGGTTGTAGAGTTATCATGATGAACACATCACTCAGTCCTGGGTTGTAGAGTTATCATGATGAACACATCACTCAGCCCTGGGTTGTAGAGTTATCATGATGAACACATCACTCAGCCCTGGGTTGTAGAGTTATCATGATGAACACATCACTCAGTCCTGGGTTGTAGAGTTATCATGATGAACACATCACTCAGTCCTGGGTTGTAGAGTTATCATGATGAACACATCACTCAGTCCTGGGTTGTAGAGTTATCATGATGAACACATCACTCAGTCCTGGGTTGTAGAGTTATCATGATGAACACATCACTCAGTCCTGGGTTGTAGAGTTATCATGATGAACACATCACTCAGTCCTGGGTTGTAGAGTTATCATGATGAACACATCACTCAGTCCTGGGTTGTAGAGTTATCATGATAAAACATCACTCAGTCCTGGGTTGTAGAGTTATCATGGTGGACACATCACTCAGTCCTGGGTTGTAGAGTTATCATGATAAAACATCACTCAGTCCTGGGTTGTAGAGTTATCATGGTGGACACATCACTCAGTCCTGGGTTGTAGAGTTATCATGATAAAACATCACTCAGTCCTGGGTTGTAGAGTTATCATGATGAACACATCACTCAGTCCTGGGTTGTAGAGTTATCATGATAAAACATCACTCAGTCCTGGGTTGTAGAGTTATCATGATAAAACATCACTCAGTCCTGGGTTGTAGAGTTATCATGATGAACACATCACTCAGTCCTGGGTTGTAGAGTTATCATGATAAAACATCACTTAGTCCTGGGTTGTAGAGTTATCATGATAAAACATCACTTAGTCCTGGGTTGTAGAGTTATCATGATAAAACATCACTCAGTCCTGGGTTGTAGAGTTATCATGATAAAACATCACTCAGTCCTGGGTTGTAGAGTTATCATGGTGGACACATCACTCAGTCCTGGGTTGTAGAGTTATCATGATAAAACATCACTCAGTCCTGGGTTGTAGAGTTATCATGATAAAACATCACTCAGTCCTGGGTTGTAGAGTTATCATGATAAAACATCACTCAGTCCTGGGTTGTAGAGTTATCATGATAAAACATCACTTAGTCCTGGGTTGTAGAGTTATCATGATAAAACATCACTTAGTCCTGGGTTGTAGAGTTATCATGGTGGACACATCACTCAGTCCTGGGTTGTAGAGTTATCATGATAAAACATCACTCAGTCCTGGGTTGTAGAGTTATCATGGTGGACACATCACTCAGTCCTGGGTTGTAGAGTTATCATGATAAAACATCACTCAGTCCTGGGTTGTAGAGTTATCATGATGAAAACATTACTCAGTCCTGGGTTGTAGAGTTATCATGATGAAAACATCACTCAGTCCTGGGTTGTAGAGTTATCATGATGAACACATCACTCAGTCCTGGATTGTAGAGTTATCATGATAAAACATCACTTAGTCCTGGGTTGTAGAGTTATCATGATAAAACATCACTTAGTCCTGGGTTGTAGAGTTATCATGATAAAACATCACTTAGTCCTGGGTTGTAGAGTTATCATGGTGGACACATCACTCAGTCCTGGGTTGTAGAGTTATCATGATAAAACATCACTCAGTCCTGGGTTGTAGAGTTATCATGATGGACACATCACTCAGTCCTGGGTTGTAGAGTTATCATGATAAAACATCACTCAGTCCTGGATTGTAGAGTTATCATGATGAAAACATCACTCAGTCCTGGGTTGTAGAGTTATCATGATAAAACATCACTTAGTCCTGGGTTGTAGAGTTATCATGATAAAACATCACTTAGTCCTGGGTTGTAGAGTTATCATGGTGGACACATCACTCAGTCCTGGGTTGTAGAGTTATCATGATAAAACATCACTCAGTCCTGGGTTGTAGAGTTATCATGATGGACACATCACTCAGTCCTGGGTTGTAGAGTTATCATGATGAACACATCACTCAGTCCTGGGTTGTAGAGTTATCATGATGAACACATCACTTAGTCCTGGGTTGTAGAGTTATCATGATGAACACATCACTCAGCCCTGGGTTGTAGAGTTATCATGATGAACACATCACTCAGTCCTGGGTTGTAGAGTTATCATGATGAACACATCACTCAGTCCTGGGTTGTAGAGTTATCATGATAAAACATCACTCAGTCCTGGGTTGTAGAGTTATCATGATAAAACATCACTCAGTCCTGGGTTGTAGAGTTATCATGATGAACACATCACTCAGTCCTGGGTTGTAGAGTTATCATGATGAACACATCACTCAGTCCTGGGTTGTAGAGTTATCATGATGAACACATCACTCAGTCCTGGGTTGTAGAGTTATCATGATGAACACATCACTCAGTCCTGGGTTGTAGAGTTATCATGATGAAAACATCACTCAGTCCTGGGTTGTAGAGTTATCATGGTGGACACATCACTCAGTCCTGGGTTGTAGAGTTATCATGATGAACACATCACTCAGTCCTGGGTTGTAGAGTTATCATGATGAACACATCACTCAGTCCTGGGTTGTAGAGTTATCATGATGGACACATCACTCAGTCCTGGGTTGTAGAGTTATCATGGTGGACACATCACTCAGTCCTGGGCTATGGGGTGTCCATGGTGGACACAGTGAGCTGCAGAAGTGTAGCTGCTAGACGCTCGTATCTCGAATCAGCCATCCTGCATTCGATCCACAGATCGACCTAGCTTAAATGGGAACCAGGAAATGGCTTGGGAAGCAAAAGCGGCCGGTGTGATACCAAGCACATCAGCCACTGATGCCGTTTGATCTATTAAAACATGAGTCGAGGACCATGAGTCTAAAGCCCCAGCCTTAGGCCTGTAAAAAGAACCTTGACTGACCTACACTGTTCAAAAAAAGAAAGGCAACATTATTTGCAGTTTCAGTTGCATGCAGGTGCCCTTCAATTTACACCAGGTCACTTCTTCACATGAAGTTGATGTCTCCCACATCAGTACATCTCCGCCACCATGTGGAGGAGCCTCGTCAACGCTGTTCTGGTTGCAGCGCTCATGAACTCTGAGGTAAATTATTCTTGATCTGAAATTCGACGAGCCCCTAGCATTGACTGGACTGTGGAGGACACAGATGCAAATCAATTCCTAAGGTGACGCAGCCGTATGAAGCGGTCTTCAGCAGCAGTTGTGATTCTAGGTCTTCCACTGCGCGGCCAGTCTGCCACTGAGCCAGTTTATTGAAATCGCCTCCAATGGCGACTAATGGTGCTTCTAACCACATTAAATTCTCAGGCTACTACACTTTGTGAGTGTCCAGCCTGTAAACGTCCAATGATAATGAGTGGCTGTTCTGTAGTGAGCTATACTTGCGCATTGCGTTTTCAACTGAATTTATTTGAAGAGCGTCAATCATTTATAGGCATCAATCTTGGGTTGTAGAGTTCTGATGATAAGGCATGAACCTGTCACGAGTTATTGTCAAAAATGTTGTTTTGACCTTGACCTCTTTCATGAACTCACGAATCATGCGGTGAGTACAATTCAGGTAACCACGAGATGTTCATGACCAGACAGACACAGTAGATAGGTTGACTGATGTCCAATCAGCGAATATCTTTTATAAAAGAAACACCAATCATGTTGCGTTTCTTTTTTTGAACAGTATACTTTACTGTGGTGGAAACATCACCCCTCAATCTCAGCCAACCACAATCGTCTATCCACGGCCATCAGATCCCCGCTGCGGTGCCCATCTCCTTTCCAGCTTCCTCATGCCCAGCGAAAACAAATCGACAATAAGAAGACAGAGATAACTTCCTACCAAGGCCTAAATAAGCAAATCGAAAACTCTAAAGCAAGAATAGAGTTTAATCCAGGCCTCAGCCTTCACCGATGCCCCAGTTTTTGACCCAGTGAGCAATTAATAAAACTTAATCAGCGCGACAAGCCTGGCAGACTTACCTCGGAATTAAGTTATGCGACTTAATATGAAAGCGATGCTTTAAAAGCCCGGCTTGTCGATACCGCCAATTTCGTTTATTAGTTTCATTACTGGAAGTCGCCGAGTCTTGATGATATTATTTTTATATTTTGTTCCTACATTGAATCTATGGAAGATTACGTGTGGGTTGGTTAGATGGTGATTGTGAAAGTTTGCGCCGTTCTTGTGTTTTCTCAGATATTGATTTCTTCATTATTTTCCGTTATCGTGGCTTTTTTGTTTTTAATAAAGCCGACTTCTGGGGTAGGAGGTGGTGGGGAGGAGGGGGGAGGGGGGGGGGGGGAGAGAGTTGTTTCTTCTCTTGACGAGAATATCTTTGTTTTAATGTTTCCTGAACTGGGCAGGAGAGGGGGGGGGGGGGTCGACTACAACGAGATGTACTGTAGGCAAAATGTCGAGATAACACTTGTATTGATGTAAGCTACAAACCACGTGACACAACCCCAGGCAGGTGACGCTTACAAGGACACAATGAGGCTAGTCAAGTGACTCACTTCTGATCCTCGTCTACAGGATGTTGTGTCAGGCTCTCGGTCTCTTCTTCTCTTTCTTTGTCTACTCCTTGAGTTGATTCTCCTCCTCCTTCTCGTCCTCTTCTTCTTCTTCTTCTTCTTCTTCTTCTTCTTCTTCTTCTTCTTCTTCTTCTTCTTCTTCTTCTTCTTCTTCTTCTTCTTCTTCTTCTTCTTCTTCTTCTTCTTCTTCTTACCTACCTACCTACCTGCCAATATATCTGCCAACTACCCGCTTGCCTGCCAACCATCCTTCCTCTCAAAATATAAATACCTTCTAGCATCTTCGTATTTACCTTCTTTCCCATTTACCTGTTTTTGTGCCTGTCTTCCCAGTCTGTACAGTTGCTTCTCAATTACCTTTTTTTGCATATCCTTTACAGGATGTTGCATTCAACATCAGCATTTTTCAGCTGCGGTTGATGTACTAGGCAAGATTACGCTCGATAGTTTACCATTGCTTTCTGAGCGACCGGCTCATATACCCCGTAAGTTACCAACGCGGCGAGAACCGCTACCCATTCTCGCACAGGTTACATTACTCACTAGAATATACGGGATTCCTGTCTCAATGTCATTCAACCGCCAAAGCGTTAAAACTCAAACTGGAGTGAAAATGTAACAAAGTCGCTCACCTTAAAGACTGGTGCAATTCGAGACAATCCTTTTTATTCAGATTTAATCTCCTTTTCAGAAATAGATATAACACTATTGTAAAATATAACAGGCCCCTGACACGGGTACGGGACGTTACATGTTAATACAAACCCAGCTGTTCATATCTTTCTGTAATTGCTCAATCCCAAGGACTATCGCAAACTATTGCAAACTCGTCGTCTATAATTTATTTATGTCCCGGTCCGAATATGGTATGAATGCCATACAAACAGGCGATCTTTTCTTTAAGTAAATATGCCTCGCCTAGACGATCAAATCCTTTTATCACGGAGCTCAAAGGAAAACACAGCTGACTTGATGTCCTTTCTCGAAGCGACCTCTGTTGCTGTTCTGACGATGCTTACGTCGGCTTTAGTTCCCAGTGGTCAAGTCAGTCTATTGTTAGACTGGGAATCTCCTAATTCCTATTAGGTGGTGCGCGTGACCACTATGTGGCAATTCCGGAGAAAGACGTTAACGCCTAGGCCAGGGAGACCAGCCAATTACCCTTACCAACCACACACTACACCTACTAGCTCAACCTGAAACTCAAACTCTAGAACTGTTGAAATCCTGTCCGCCACTTTGAGACTGTGAGAATCAAACTCACACCTGCCAGAAACCAGGTGCTGCCACATTCAACAACTCCGTGCAATACTGCGTCAGTTTTTATTACACCCTGTTGCTGTAGCATGGTGTTTTCGTCTCCTATAAATCACATTTTCCAATTGTGTCCCCTGAATGTCCGAAGCAAGAACCTGATGACACCAGGATATTCAGCAGTTGTTTCCCTTCGATTGTCAAGAAAAATGTAAGTGTACATGAAAAAAAAAAAAAAATTAAAATTAAAGTTTCTAAAATAAAACATTAAAATGTAAGTTTGTAATATGAACAATGGAAATCTCAGTTTGTAAAATGAAAAATGAAAATTTAAGTTTCTAACATTAAAAAAAAAAGTTTCTAACAGATGAGTAACTTTTGTATTTATATTGTCATGCAGTTTGTCATGTAGTTGGATCGGTGTGTCAATCGGTGTGTGTTTAATGTTTATGTGCCGACAAAGGCATTTGGCAGCAACGTCCATTTTGTTACACGTGATTCGTGTTCTAGTGAAGCTTTCCGTCTGCTTGTCATTGTTTTTTTTTGGGGGGTGATTCATTTACTGTTACGTGAAAAATGAAAATCTAGATTTCTAACATCCATCCATCCATCCATCCATCCATCCATCCATCCCTCCATCCATCCATCATGTGCCATGCCGATAAACGTGGGCGATCATGTTCTGCCATCTCACTCGATCACCAGAGTCGTGAATCAGCTCCGTGTTCCTGTCTCGGCCATACCACGTGGCCAAGCCATCCAGGTATTTACTTCTCGTGTAGTACATGATTTTCTTAGCATCTGTAAAGAAGGTAGGTTGCCATTGCTTTCCTTCCTAGCAGTGACCATACTGATGACAGTAGCAGATTTCTAACATGAAAAATGAAAATCAAAGTTTCTAACATGGAAAATGAATATCTATGTTTCTAACATGAAAAAATAACATCTCAGTTTGTAAAATGAAAAATGAAAATTTAAGTTTCTAACATAATAATAGGGAAACAAAACTCGCTTACACTCAGGAAATAAATGACCGTAGACCCCGAGGTAGACCAAGAAGGCGGTGGAGAGATAATATACATACAGACCTACAAGCACTTGGAATCAACGACTGGCAAGAGAAGGTCCACCAGAGTGACGAATGGAGACAGATTGTATTTGCAGCAAAGAACCTCAATGGCTCGGAATGCTGAAGAAGAAGAAGAAGAAGAAGAACATGAATAATGAATATCTAAATTTCTAACATGAAACATTAAAATCTAAGTTTGTAACATGAAATATGAACATCTCAGTTTGAAAAAAAAACAACATGGAAACAGAAACAATCAAATACAGAGGTTGTAGAAAAACTGGGACTGAAAAAAAGAGTTGATGAAAGAAATAAAACAAAGGCTAGTGAAATATTTCGGCCACGTTAAAAGACATAACACTCTAATAAAAACCATACTGAAGGGTAAGGCCGAGGGCAAACGAGCAAGAGGTAGACAACCAACAAGTGGGAAGATAACATCAAGAGATGGACAAACATCAATCTGACAGAATGTACAGTCAAAGCGAGAGACAGACTGTGGTGGAGATCCATTGCAGCCAACCTTCATTGAAGAGGCGGCACCTGATTGATTGACAGATCTCGGTCTTTGGTATTCTGGATCAACTCTGCTGCTGATATTCCTCAATGCCACCGTCTCAATCCATCAGTAGCTGGATGACGGTCTGGTGTCACCTGTGGCTCATGACTGCCCCTATCAGACGAGGATGTCCTAAGACAGCCATTAATGTCGTTCACTGTCTCTGATATGTGAGGGAAATGAAATCTGGGAACATAATGTGGTGATTTCCTCTTGGCTTCCACATCCACATAGCGGTCTTTTACCTCTGTCTTTAACAGCCATTTCCGACCGTCAGGACAAGTGGGTGTCCTGCTGTGCTCAGCTGCAGTCTTGTCCATTTATTCCGATTGATACTCTGTCCCCAGTGCTGCGTTAGCCACACCGTTGTGTGTTTCCCATCCTCTACCACTGGGAGGTACAGTTGAGATTTTCCCTTCCTAAAGTTATAGTCTATGATAGCCAAAACTCTCCAGTACCTTTAGAGGATCCGTGCATCCAGGCCCACTCAGATCTACAAAATATGATGGCCATAACACATCACAGGTCAATAGCAAATTTAGAGTTTAGAGATTCTGTTTTACGTCCAGATGTTACAGAATGTCTGTATATCTTATCTTCTTGCCCCAGTGTATTCCAGGGTGTATGTTACAAGAACTCTTTCGGTACCAGTCAAGGCGTGTTGTGTCACTAGCTCCTACTCTTGAATACCAGCCATGGCATAATGTGTTCTCTCAATGTTTATATTTGGTTAGAGCAGGATAAAGAAATTTCGCTTGCCCGTTGGTCGCTAACACTGTGTAGTTATTCTCTGTGAATATCGCTCAATAAATTATTCTTCATAATAAAAGAAAAAAAATAACAATTTGTCCCTAAGCCGTTTTCTGTAGTAATGGTAGCGCCATCACATCTGGGGGGGGGGGGGGGGGGGGGGGGAGAGGGGCTGAATGCAGGGAGGAATAGGTGGCCAATCTTTTCCTCACTTAGCAGGCGACAAGCCCAGACGTTGAACTCCGACCGTGCTCATGGCTTTATTAGGGGAGTTCTCTGTCAGCTTTGTTAGCGAGCCCGCCCCCCACAACTGGTACGACATGAAAAAGCAGTTCCCAGTCAACTCCGCTAGCTCGGCCACTGTTGTTCATAATGCTCAGAACCAACCAGAACTCAACGCCTGTACATCCCAGCCTGGTCGCTATCAGAGAATTGAACCCGATCCCCATGATGTGCCTCTACAAGCATGCTCACAGCTCTGGCACCACTGGTTGTGTCGAGTAGGTATACCAGCGTGTGTGTGGACATGCGTGTTTCAAGAGAAAGATGATACAAAGATAATTCATTCGCAGATACTCCCCCGAGTGTTACCGGCCTCAGCGAAGGAAGCAAAGAATAGTTACACTTAAACCTTGCATGCTTGCCGTAAGAAGCTACTAAGCAGGGTTGGCGTGAGACTGGTTATCTCATCTACAAAACTTAGCTAAGCAATCCAACCAATTGTACTGGGTGTTTGTAAAGTCTCAGGACACTTTGATAGCAGGTCGAATTAGAAAAATGAAGTACACGATGTCATAAAAATGTGCTAACAATTCATTAACTTAGTTACAATAGTTACTGCTATGGTCTAACGCTGATTTGGGGAAGATGGAAAGTACCAAAGAAGTATTAATTATAACAGGTGTTGGAAATATCCACCGCGGGCTTCAAGACATGACTCTATACGTCTCTTCATATTGTCAAATACCTTCTGCAACGTACCTGTTGTTATTTCTGTGCGTATCGACGGCCATTTCGAAACACTTGTTTAACCAAAAAATTCTTTCTTCCATTGATAACACCATTCTGTTTGGAACGCAAACAATTACTCCAGCAGACGACAGCCATTCACTGCATATTGCTTCACCTTGGACTGTGGAGCACATGTTTTGATGACATCATGTACTTAATTATTGACATTCGTTCTGCATACAAGGGAGTCTCCGTGGCGAAGTGGTCAAGCCGTCTGCCTCGGGCTCCGAAGGTTGTGGGTTCGATTCCAGGCCGCATCCTTCGGTTCACTTGTGCATTTTTTCGGAGACTTCTGAGGGTCGTTGCTGGAGCTACGGATCTCGTGCTTTGTGCGACGCTTTCCGTGCTGCCATATGGGATAAAACCCGGTGCAATAAAGTCGACCCTGTCGACTTTTAAGCGACGTTTTTAAGTTCTACATACAAAGTGTAATGAGACTTTACAAACACCCTGTACTATTGTATGAAAATCAACCAAAGGCGATTTGCTTCCAAATCCCTTGTTTCGAACGCTCCGTGGGGGATTGGGAATAGCCTTCTCAACACCTTTGCCACAACCAATTATAAACGAGCCGACAAAGACAGCCATTGTGTCTTACTTATTCCTGTAACTCCATCTGAGACGAAACGTTGAACTAGCAATTTCTGCGACGGAAAAATGCTAAGCCATAACATGTTACGCTTATCGCAAGCTTGTTACCCTTGACGTCAATATCACGTCTTTGTCTTCTTCCCACTTGCTATTGTTTTTGTCACAGTGTGTCGACAACGTGTTTGTCTGTGTTTTTATTTGGACATACGTCCATTTGACGCAATGTCCAGTGCGGTTGAGTGGAAAAACACCGAGCACTTTGCAATAACTTGCAATGTTAGAACATATTGAATAGCGATGTCCTTGGGAAGTGTTTCACACAGGATAACTGCTGGACACCCAGGGGAGGTGTTTCACACAGGATAGCTGTTGGACAGCCAGGGGAGGTGTTATTCTTCTAAGTCGAAATGGAGGTCACCATGGCCGAATGGTTAAGAACGCTCGTTCATAAACTTCCATTGTCACGATGCCGAGGAAGCAGGTTTAACCCCTACACCGGTCAGTTAGACTAAAATGCTGTCTTATCGTTCTTGACTCGTGGACGTTAATTACAAGTACCTCAGAAGTCGGAGTAGATTTGCCTGATGACGAAGGACACTGGTATTAAGGAACGCTAATCCACATACAAAAACCAGTCCAGTGCACTAAAATTGTAGCACGTGAATGGACTACGCTCGATTTTAAAGCGAGCGAATGAAAAAAGACAAAAAAAAATCGAATATATTGAGAAGCAGGATTGGCGAAACAGTGCAATGCAACTCACGTGATGATGATGATTACGTAGAGTACAGAGGTCACAGACAGCGACTGGCGATGTATATAAACGTACATTACATTTTTTGTTTGTTTCGGCGTTCTTCTGTATAACCACATTTGTGTCTCACGTCATTCTTCTGTATAACCACATTTGTGTATCACATCATTCTTCTGTATAACCACATTTGTGTATCACGTCATTCTTCTGTATAACCACATTTGTGTATCACGTCGTTCTTCTGTATAACCACATTTGTGTATCACGTCGTTCTTCTGTATAACCACATTTGTGTATCACGTCGTTCTTCTGTATAACCACATTTGTGTATCACGTCGTTCTTCTGTATAACCACATTTGTGTATCACGTCGTTCTTCTGTATAACCACATTTGTGTATCACGTCATTCTTCTGTATAACCACATTTGTGTATCACATCATTCTTCTGTATAACCACATTTGTGTATCACGTCGTTCTTCTGTATAACCACATTTGTGTATCACGTCGTTCTTCTGTATAACCACATTTGTGTATCACATCATTCTTCTGTATAACCACATTTTTGTATCACGTCGTTCTTCTGTATAACCACATTTGTGTAGTACGTCATTCTTCTGTATAACCACATTTGTGTAGCACGTCATTCTTCTGTATAACCACATTTGTGTAGCACGTCATTCTTCTCTATAACCACATTTGTGTAGCACGTCATTCTTCTGTATAACCACATTTGTGTATCACATCATTCTTCTGTATAACCACATTTTTGTATCACGTCGTTCTTCTGTATAACCACATTTGTGTAGTACGTCATTCTTCTGTATAACCACATTTGTGTAGCACGTCATTCTTCTGTATAACCACATTTGTGTAGCACGTCATTCTTCTCTATAACCACATTTGTGTAGCACGTCATTCTTCTGTATAACCACATTTGTGTAGCACGTCATTCTTCTGTATAAGCACATTTGTGTAGCACGTCATTCTTCTGTGTAACCACATTTGTGTAGCACGTCATTCTTCTGTGTAACCACATTTGTATCCATCCATCCATCATGTGCCATGCCGGTAAGCGTGGGCGGTCATGTTCTGCCATCTCACTCGATCACCAGAGTCATGGATCAGCTCCGTGTTTCTGTCTCGACCATGCCACAAGGCCAAGTCATCCAGGTACTTGCTTCTAGGTCTTCCCCTTGGTCTGTTCCCCTCGATCTTACCAGTTGTCACCAAATTCTCCAATCCATTTCTTCTCATAACATGCCCAAAGAATTTTGACTGTCTACGTCTAATGTCTCTAATCAGTTTACGATCTTCATTTGTTTCTTGAAGCTTTTGTATGGCACTTCATTATTCTGTATAACCACATTTCTATGGCACTTCATTTTTCTGTATGACCAAATTTCTGTGGCACTGTATAATTCCTTATAACAACATTTCTATGCATGTTATAATTCGCTACAACCACATTTCTGTGACACTTCATTATTCTGTATAACCACATTTCTACGGCACTTCATTTTTCTGTATAACCATATTTCTGTGGCACTGTATAATTTTGTATAAACATATTGTCTATGGCACTTTATTATTTAGTATAACCACATTTTTGTGCCACATAAACAACAGAAGCTGATATACAGTATGCAAATCTAACATACACTTCTGTCAACACCCGCAGAATATCAACAAGCATCATCAAGTGTTATGCCGAGTGGTGTCGGCGATCACGTTACTCCACAGACGCCTGTTCTCTGTATTCTTGATTAACTTTAACCGGATATAACGATAAATGATGTTGTGAGTCGATGCTGATAGTTGTGATAATGTTGGGGGAGTTGTGTTTCTGGTTGTGAAAGTGTCAAGAGATGTTGACGGTTTCTGATGTGAACTGATACTGTAAACTGATATTGCAGTTTATATTGTGAATTGATGATGTGAAGTGATATTGTTTGTTATGATGTAAAGTAGTATTGACGACTGTGACGTGATACAGATTATAATGTGAATTGATGATATGAAGTGATGTTGACGGTTGTGATGTGAATTGATGATGTAAAGTGATATTGTTTGTTGTGATGTGAATTCATTATGTAAAGTAATGTTGACGACTGTGACGTGATGATGTAATGTGATGTTCATGACTGCGATGTGAACAGATGTTGTAGATGTAAACACAAAAGCTATTGCACGATTTATTGCCTGGCATATTTCGCTGTATACTGCAGAGTTATATATCACTTCTTCTTCTTCTTCTTCTTCTTCTTCTTCTTCTTCTTCTTCTTCTTCTTCTTCTTCTTCTTCTTATTCTTCTTCTTCTTCTCCTCTTCTTCTTCTTCTTCTTCTTCTTCTTCTTCTTCTTCTTCTTCTTCTTCTTCTTCTTCTTCTTCTTCTTCTTCTTCTTCTTCTTCTTCTTCTTCTTCTTCTTCTTTCCTTCTTCTTCTTCTTCTTCTTCTTCTTCTTCTTCTTCTTCTTCTTCTTCTTCTTCTTCTTCTTCTTCTTCTTCTTCTTCTTCTTCTTCTTCTTCTTCTTCTTCTTCTTCTTCTTCTTCTTCTTCTTCTTCTTCTTCTTCAGCGTTCCGAGCCCTTGAGGTTCTTTGCTGCAGATACAATCCGTCTCCATTCGTCTCTCTGGTTGACCCTCTCTTGCCGCCAGTCATTGATTCCAAGTGCTTGTAGGTCTGTATATATATTATCTCTCCACCGTCTTATATATCGCATGAAGTGAATAAATGAATAATATTTTGACTGAAATATTTCAAACACATAGTCGATGATATTGCTCGGATGTGCAGAATTTGTTATCCTCACGGCCACTTTCTTTGCTATATAACTCTTCAGTATGCACTTGTCGGGATGCCAAGCAATAAATAATGCAATATATTGTGTGTAATTTATGTGCTTAAATTCACAAAGAGAATGCATTGTTTTGAAGATATAAAATTATTTTGTTGGTTGTTGTTTGAATCGAGGAGCGGCTGGCCGAGTTGCTAGAAGCCGGACTCTCCTTCGGGAGACCCGGGATCAATCCCTCGGTAAGGTGTGGGATTTGTTTCTGTCGGGTGCAAAAAGAAAATCCTAACCTGCACAGTTCGTGGTGACTGCACTAGCCAGGCGGCCTTAATTCCTCAGGCTCAGAGACCCGTACTATATTGGCAGTAAATGACAGATGACAGTTGTTCGAATTGGTGGTGTGAAGTGATTTTGTTGTTGTTGTTATATGCACTGATGGTGTAAAGTGACATTTCGGTTGTTATATACATTGATGGTGTAAAATGATATTTTGATTGTTATATGAATGGAGACGGATTGTATCTGCAGCAAAGAACCTCAATGGCTCGGAACGCTGAAGAAGAATAAGAAGATATGAATTGATGGTGCAAAGTGATATGTTTTGGTTGTTGTATGAATTTATTGTGTAAAGTGATATTTTTGGTTGTTATGTGAATTGATGGTGTAAAGTGATATTACCGCGTGTGATGTTAGCTGCTGCAACAGGCTGTGATGTGATTTGATGC
Organism: Cepaea nemoralis; assembly: GCA_014155875.1. NCBI lineage: Eukaryota > Metazoa > Mollusca > Gastropoda > Stylommatophora > Helicidae > Cepaea > Cepaea nemoralis. The sequence goes on along the minus strand of JACEFZ010027785.1, from coordinate 173,079 downwards.
TGGAAACTGAAACTGATGATTGCGATGTGAAATGCTATTGTAAAGTGATGTTGATGATATTGATGCGGACGGCTGGTGTAAAGTGATATTGTTTATTGTTATATTAATTGGTGGTGTAAAGTGATATTGTTGGTTGTTATTTTAATTTGTTGTGTAATGTGATATTGTTGGTTGTTATATTTATTGGTGGTACAAAGTATTATTGTTGGTTATTATATTAATTTGTGGTGTAATGTGATATTGTTGGCTGTTATTTTATTGTGTGGTGTAAAGTGATATTGTTGGTTGTTTTATGTATTGTTGGTGTTTTATTTCTTACTTATCAATCCGTCAGCATTCACTCTCTCTGTGTATCTATCTCTGCCTCTTCCTCTGTGTGTGTCCTTCCCTCCCCTCTCTCTCTCCGTGTCCCTCCCTCTCTCTCTCTGTCCCTTCCTCTCTGTCTCTCCCACTCTTTATCTCTGTCTCTCTCTGTCGCTCTCTCCCCCTCTCTCTGTCTGTCCCTCCTCCTCCTCTCTCTCTCTGTCCCTCCCTCCCCCATCTCTCTCTCTCTGTCATCCCTCCTCTCTCTCTATGTCCCTCCCACCCCTCTCTCTCCGTGTCCCTCTATCCCCCTCTCTCTGTGTGTCACTCCCTTCCCCTCTCTCTCAGCTCCTCCCTCCCCCTCTCTCTATCTCGTGTGCCATATTATTACAGTAATGAGGGTTTACGTTTTCTCTGGACTGTTTTTTCTATCCCAATTTCAGTTTGACATAAGCTCCGTTTTTCCCTCCCTGACTCCGTAATATTTGTCTCCATCACCTCCAGATCTTCGATGTTGGTTCGTACAGATCCTAAATACGGAATGCTACCATCTAAAGTGGGTTAATGACCTACTAGTGCCAGGAAAATAATGCTACTTTGGGTCTGACTACATCAAAACGCTGATCTGGCAACCGTTGAAAGGCTCCAATGGAAAGGGTTCATGTGGGTGTGTTAGTTTGTGAGTGTGTCTGTGTGTGTGTGTGTCTGTGAGTGTTTGGATTTCCTATCACCAGAAGATTCATGGCAAGTTAGATTAGTATATGTGTCAGTTGTGGCGACTTCCGAAAGCCAGCACATGTGTTGACATGCAAAGGATGCGAGGCAGGTTAGAGGCTCGATGCCGGTCTGATGTTCTGGTGGTCTGGGCTCAATTAGGCAAAAAAAAAAGCCTTTCCAATGTAGATTCGAACCATCACCACAGGACTGGCAGGCAAACGACTAGCCACTACACACACACGATTCTCCATATATATATATAGTTCTTATTTTTGGAAAGGCAGATAGACAGACAGACACATGCTCGAAAGATGGATGGATGGACAGACAAACACACCTTCGATGGATGGATGAATGGGTGCATGGACGGACAGACGGAAGGACGTACAGGTAGGAAGGCAGGTGGGCGGGCGGGCGGGCGGGCGGGCGGACGGGCGGACGGACGGACGGACGGACGGACGGACAGACAGACAGATACTCAAGAGACAAGAGTAGTTTGTAATCCATTAGCACTATTTAAATGTAGGACCGTTTCATCATTTTGGATTGAATTTCCACCAATGACGTTTGGATCAATGTTGTTCCCCGTTTCATCATGTTTGACATTTCTCATTACATTTTCCCCATGGACGTTTAATAGGCACGGGGAGAGAATACAACACTGTCTTACTCCCCTTTGCTCCACAAAACAGTTTGATATTTCATCAGCTGCTCTAACAGCTGCTTGCTGTTGATGATATAATAACTCAGTTACGTGTGTCACGTATGGTGGAAACCCCAAACATCTCATGATGTTTGATGTTTCACAATTTCTGAGGTTGAACGCAGTCGAAGGCCTGACTGTCATCTACGAAACAAGTAAAGAGATCTACATAATACTCTATTTGATTTCTGAAAGGTAGTTCTTTCTATCTTATATATATATATATATATATTATATATATATATATATATATATATATATATATATATATATATATATATATATATATATATATATACGTGTGCGTGTGCGTGCGTGCGTGTGTCTGTGTATGTGTGTGTGAAGATTTTTCTGTATTTGTAGTGGTATGTGATTGTAGTCTGTGAACCGACGAAGATTTTGATCTCAACGTCCATTTTGTAACATGTGATCGTGTTCTAGGAAAAGACACTGATTCTACATCCGGTTGTTTGGTGAATCATTTGGAACAAGCGTGCTCTACCAGATGTTTAGACAAAGTGCATGGCACATATTAGGCTGGCTTCTCGTCCTGCATGGAGTAGTTTTGTTGGTGTGTCGTCACAGTCTAGTCTTCAAACTTTGTAGCCAAGATCGTACTTCTTTCTGAAAAAAATTATGGGTCCTTCTCTTCACTTTCATGTAAATTATCTGGGTTCTTTGTCATACCTTCGTACATTTCTCAGAAGTACTCCTTTCATAAAATATCTTTACTTAGTTATTCAATACATCATGCTCATTGTACATGGAACTATTATTCCATACGCCCCCAAATGCTGTCCTCAGTATCTCATTCAGCGCGTGGCAACTGACGACACCTGCTTTCTATAGGCTGACTAATCTTCGGCTGACCACATGACGCTATAGTCCAGCCTGACTCAGTTTGACTTGACTGACTCAGCGTCAAATAAACAAGTAGATTTGAACCAAACATGGTTCACAATCATATAACAAGTATTATGTGCAAATTTCCAATCACTGAGCATTAAATTGTGGAAGATACCGCGGAACGTAACAAACACGATGACCCTAGTATGGCGATATATCGTCCTTCTGTCCAAGTTGGAAGTCACATCTGGCGATATAGAATCCTGCAGCGCCGAATCAGTCCATGTTCTTGCAGTCTGGTCAAAGTTTCAGCATCACAGCCATGTCTTCAGTCATTTAATCGTTATTTTCAGGATGCCGGACCACTTCCCGCAGCAGCCACGTACGCAAGCCTATCTGCTCATTCGATCGTCTCACTTCTGCGTCCTAGTATGTTTGCTTTCTGTTAAAGTGTTGGCACTCAGCTCAATTATTACACGTAATGCTGGCCTGAATTCGGCTGTTAAATACATAATTTCGTGTCGCCCATTTGATATTGGGAAATACATATATTGTTCGCATCCATTCCTTTGGCCATAATTCTGTTTCCCCATATCTTTTTATTCCTTTTACAGGACGCGTGATATATTTTCGGCCTTTGTTCCCCACCAGCTTTAATAAACCCTGTTGTGGTGTTATCACATCCTGGCGATTTCATGGTGTTGTTTTTTCCCCATGTAGTTTATTGCTCAATCGGCTTAATCTAGTGTTTGCGCTGGCCCTTTGTCTCATGGTGTTTCATTGTTTACATGTTTATCTCTATCATCGCTATTTTTAGACATTTCGGGGCAGCATTCTTTCTTTGCCTCTGTTCAGAATTTGTTTTCTGTTTGGTCTCTCCCGCTCGTGTCCTTGTGTCTCAGTTTCACAGTGTCTCTACCACACATAGATTGCTGTTGGTTGAGTTTTAATATTACAGTCAATTATTACTTTAACTCCTTCTGCGTCCGGCAATTATTACTTTAACTACTTCTGTCACTAAGAATTATTACTTTAACTACTTCTATCGCTAACAATTATTACTCTACTTCCTGCTGTCACTAACAATTATTACTTTAACTACTTCTACCACTAACAATTATTACTTTATCTACTTCTATCACTAACAATTATTACTTTAACTACTTCTGTCACAAACAATTATTACTTTAGCTAATTCTGTCACTAACAATGATAACTATAACTCCTTCTGCAATTAATAATTACTACTGTAACTACATCTGCCACTTACAATTATTACTTTAACTACTTCTATAGTTAACAATTATTACTTTAACTCTTTGTCACTAACAATTATTACTGTAACTCCTTCTATCACTAACAATTATTACTGTAACTACTTCTGTCACTAAGAATTATTACTTTAACTACTTCTGTCACTAACAATTATTATTTTAACTACATCTGTCCCTAACAATTATTAATTTAACTACTTCTATCGTTAACATTTATTACTTTAACTCATTCTGCCATTAATAATTATTATTTTAACTACTTCTGTCACTAACAATTATTACATTTAACTACTTCAGTCACCAACAATTATTACTTTAACTCCTTCTATTACTAATAATTATTAGTTTAACCACTTCTGTCACTAATAATTATTAATTTAACTCTTCTGTCACTAACACCTATTACTTTAACTACTTCTGTCACTAAAAATATTTACTTTAGCTACTTCTGTCACTAATAATTATTACTTTAACTACTTCTTTCAATAATAATTATTACTTTAACTCCTTCTGTCACTAACAATTATTACTTAAACTACTTCAGTCACTAACAAATATTTATTTATCTCCTTCTGTAACTAAAACGTATTACTTTAACTCTTTGTCACTAACAATTATTACTTTTAACTACTTCCGTCACTAACAATTATTACTTTAACTACTTCTGTCATTAATAAATATTACTTTAACTACTTCTGCCACTAACAATTATTACTTTAACTACTTCTGTCAATAATAATTATTACTTTAACTACGTCTGTCAATAATAATAATTACTTTAACTCCTTCTGTCACTAAAAATTATTACTTTAACTACTTCAGCCTCATTCATTTACTACTTTAACTCCTTCTGTCACTAACAATCATTACTTTAACTCCTTCTGTCAATAATAATTATTACATTAACTACTTCAGTCTCAGACATTTATTACGTTAACTCCTTCTGTCATTAATAATTATCATTTTAACTACTTCTGTCTCTAATAATTATTACTTTAACTCCTTCTGTCACTAACTATTACTACTTTAACTCCCTTTGTCACTGACAATCACTACTTTAACTACTTCTGTCTTATTACTGTATCTACTTCATGTCAATAATAATCATTACTTTAACTCCTTCTGTCTCAAACAACTGTTATTTTAACTCTTTCTATAAGGACAATTATTACTTTACCTCCATCAATCTCAGCAAGCAAGAAAGAAAGTTAAGTAAATAAGTAAGTAAGTAGTTAAGTAATTAAATAAGTACTTAAGTAAGTAAGTAAGTAAGTAAGTAAGTAATCGAATAAGTAAGAAAGTAAGTAATCAAGTAATCAAGTAATCAAGTAAGTAAGTAAGTAAGTAAGCAAGAAGGCAAGTAGGTAGGTAAGTAAGTAAGTAGGAATGTAAGTAAGTATTAAAAAAGCTAGTAAGTAGGAAGGTAAGTAGGAAGGTAAGTAGGTAATAGGTAAGTAGGTTCATACCAAAATACGATCAGCGTTGCCAGTAGTGGGTTGTGCTCAATATTTAAATCTCAAATCCCGAAGCAACCAAATAAATCAGTTTGATTATTGCTCGCTGGAATTTAGGCCGTCTGGTGTGCCTTGCCAGTGAGAAGACCTGATCGTTCGGGTCCACATCGATTGACGGACGTCAGACGCGACGATCGGGAAAATCTTGAGCTACAGCTTACGATGGGTGACGTTGTAATATTCTGTTATGATAATTTGGCCGTGTCCAGCGTGTGCCGCGTGGTTACACACCCGCTTCACACTCCAGTGATCCGGGGTTTGTTTCCGGATCCGGTCAAGGATATGCACTACTGACGAGCTCAAACGAGAGCGAAACTCGAGTCTAGTGCTTCCACATTGACGTGGATAGGCCTTAGGTTCATACCAGAATACGATCAGCGTTGGCAGTAGTGGGTTGTGCTCAGTATTTAAATCTCAAATCCCGAAACAACCAAATAAATCAACAAGTAAAATTTCGAATGAAATTTCAAAGCTCACTAGTATCGTCCAAAGCACTCATCTCAGTAGCTGGGAACCGGTTCCTCTAGGTCCAAACATGAGAGAAGCTCACAAACAGACCTGCTCCGGGAAATAGTCAATTCTCTAAGGCAGTGGTTCTCAACCTTTTTTGGCCCGTGCCCCCCTTCACCATATTTTCAGAACGTCATCCCCCCCCCCCCCCTTTGTATTTCTTACCTAAACATTTGGCCCATGCCCCCCTTCACCATATTTTCAGAACGTCATTCCCCCCTTATGTATTTCCTACCTAAAAATCCCGCCCCGCCCCTACACAGTATATGTAGTAATGGAAGCTAAATTAAATAGCACATACTAAAACAAGTCTAGACGTTCACATAAAACATGATGTGTGGGTCTACTTACTTTATAAATTGAATGTTAGAAGGGTGAGACATAGAGAACCATACAGTATGAAGGGAAAAACAATATCAAGTAATCGGTTCTTGTATTAACGCGATCTTGAAATAATCTTAACCCCCCCCCCCCCTCCCCCTGGAAACCCTAAAATTCCCCCATGGGGGGGGGGGGGGAATTCCCCACCGGTTGAGAACCACTGCTCTAAGGTCTTACCAGGCCGCCTACCTATCCGGCAGGTTGACCAGGAAGCAGACTATGTCATACCTCCAAGTTACTTCCCCCACCTCGTCTCCCTACCAGCTTAAACTGGCAATCAATCATTAAAATTTGGTCGTACGAAGAATAAAACAATAAAGAAACATATAAATATTTCATACACCAGCTTATATTATCACAATAAATTAATATTAGAGTTGGATGAATAGACGATGTTTAACAAATCCGCAGGGATTGTGCGTAGGAGAAAGCCGAACAAGTAATTAAAGAACGCTGTTATCAGATACTTGTGGAACGAGGATTCCGTGTCAAAAAAATAGACATAATTATATTTTTTTTTCTTACACGCTTACATCATGGTAAATTAGAAGAAAATATGTTTGTCTCATGACGTGCAAGTAAGCAAGAGGTGGAGGGCGGGACAGAGAGGGGAGGAGAAACACGAACTCCTCATATAGTTTTAATTAGCATAATTGTCGTCATCGGATGTATCCTTGCATAAAATAACGGATATATATATCCTGCTTTCTTTTATTGCCGAATGTTGGGAGGCGCTCACCAAACCCGACATCCTACATTGTGCCAACGGCTTCGGGCGGAGGAGCGCAATTGAGAGGATACAAGTCTTATTCTCGTGCGAGGAAATGCAACGTAAAGACTTAATGTCATGGCAGGGCAGACGAGGCTCTAAGCCTTGGCTGGTAACTGGATCGAAGCTCTGACAGGCGGACAGTTAGAGCATTGCTTTGCTTATCTGGCAGCTTCGGCAGCTTGTCTTGTTCCAGACGTATCGGAGTTATGCCTTTCCTCTGGAGTAAACTAGACAGATCGAGAGAGGGATCATGCTGCATAGGCAAGACATGGTCTCTAAATTCAGCCCAGGGTTTGTGCTATGAAAAGGTATACATTCATTTTACAAGCTATCGGCTGTCAAGACGGCAAGGTGTCAGCCATATCTTATATATAAATTGCGATCTCCGTCTGTCTGTCTGTCTGTCTGTTTGTCTGTCTGTCTGTCTGTCTGTATGTATGTATGTATGTCCTTTATTTGTTCGCGAACGGCCCATCCGATTGAGATGAAATTTTCTACACGCCTTCCTTTCATTCCAGCGCTGCCAACTGTGATATTTTGTTAGTGTGAAATCGCCTGCTTACTCAGTATTATTTCATTTTTCATTTTTCATTATAATTTCATATGTCTCAGGGGACCTAACTCTGTAAAAGTTATTTCAAGGGGCATAACTTTTCTGTATAACTTATAGTCATATTGTGGCATCGTTTTCAAAGATTTATAAACTCTTTGTCCATAGTTATGTACCGGCATATGAGTTATAATAAATAATGATACAATCTGTAAGGCATTTTCAAAGTTTTCATAAAAATAATGCACAATGCATAACATTGTAACTCATCTTTTTTTGCTTAAGAAGTTACTGTAGTCATGCAGGTGATTAGAAAGAGTTTTCATTAAAAATAATGGATGGTGTGTGGAAGGACATTCTTTTAAGTTACTTTTTTTGTTGTATGAATTTAATGAGAACTTATATGACTACTTATATGAATTAAATGAGATGCTCCCCACCAGGGACTGGGCGAAGCCGGACAGGGTCAGGCAGACAGATAGACAGACAGACAGACAGATAGACAGTCGGGAACAGGAACTTATATGACTACTTATATAAATTAAATGAGATGCTTCACACCAGGAGCTGGGCGATGCCGGGCCGGGTCAGACAGACAGACAGACAGACAGACAGACAGACAGACAGACAGATAGTCGGTAACGGGAACGGGAACTTATATGACTACTTATATGAATTAAATGAGATGCTCCCCACCAGGGACTGGGCGAAGCCGGGCAGGGTCAGGCAGACAGATAGACAGACAGATAGACAGACAGATAGACAGTCGGGAACGGGAACTTATATGACTACTTATATGAATTAAATGAGATGCTCCACACCAGGAGCTGGGCAATGCCGGGCCGGGTCAGACAGACAGACAGACAGACAGACAGACAGACAGACAGACAGACAGACAGACAGTCGGTAACGGGAACGAGAACTTATATGACTACTTATATGAATTAAATGAGATGCTCCCCACCAGGGTCTGGGCGAAGCCGGGCAGGGTCAGCTAGTATCTTATATATAAACGGCAATCTCCGTCTGTCTGTCTGTATGTATGTATGTATGTCCTTTATGCGTTCGCGAACGGCCCATCCGATTGAGATGAAATTTTCTACACGCCTTCCTTTCATTCCAGCGCTGCCAACTGTCGTATTTTTTTTCTTCTTCCTCCTCCTCCCTCCTCCCATTCCCAAAATACGTACGTAAATATATGATGATGATGATGAAAGAATCCCCGAACCAAAACGCTAGGAAAAGGGAAGAAAATGACGTGACTACACAGAATCGTCACACGGCAATCATCATCATCATCAAGTGCCGTGCCGGCTGGCGTAGGCGTTCAACTCTGCTGCTGATATATATGCCTCCATGCCACGGCAATATCAATAACAATTCATCTTTTTATGTGTAAGGAAGTTATCTACAGTCGTGTAGAAGGGAAGAACAATCAATGGAAGGACCGAAATCACAGAACCTAGACGAGTATGAATTCGGAATGGCGAACTCCCTCCTCCTCTCTTCTCCTCCTGCCTCTACCTCCTCCCCTCCTCCTCCCTCTACCTCCTCCCTTCCTCCTCCACTCTACCTCCTCCCCCTCCTCCCTCTCCCTCCTCCCTCTTCCTTCTCACTCTTCCTCTCCCCTCCTCCATCCTCCTCCCTCCTACTCCCTCCTCCTCTTCCTCCTCCCTCTCCCTCCTCCTTCTCCCCTCCCTTCTCCCTCCTCCTCCTCCTCCTCCTCCCTTCTCCTCATCCCTCCTCCTCCCTCCTCCTCCTCCTCCCTCCTCCTCCTTCCTCCACATCCCTCTTCCTCCTCCTCCCTCCTCCTCCTCCTTCTCCCTCCTCCTTCTACCTCTTCCTCCCTCCTCCTTCTCCCTCCACCTCCTCCCTCCTCCTCCCTCTCCCTCCTCCTCCCCCACCTGCGTTCTCCTCCCTCCTCCTCCCTCCTCCTCCTCTCTCCGCCTATCTCTTCCTCCCTCCTCCTCCCTCCTCCACTCTCTTCCTCCTCCCTCCTCCCTCTTCCTCCTCCTCCTCCTACCTCCTCGCCCTTCTCTTCTTCCTCCTTCGCCCTCCTCCTCTCTTCTCCTCCTCCCCCTCATCCCTCCTCCTCCTTCCTCCCTCCTCCTCCTTCCTCCCTCCTCCTCCCCCTCCTCCTCCCTCCTCCTCCTCATCCCTCCTCCTCCATTATCCTCCTCCCTCCTCCTCCCTTCACATTCCTCCTCCTCCCTCCTCCTCCTCCTCCCTCCTCCTCCTCCATCTACCTCCTCCCTCCTCTTCCCTTCACATTCCTCCTCCTCCCTCTTCCTCCTCCTCCCCCTCATCCCTCCTTCTTCTCCCTCTTCCTTCTCCCTCCGCCTCCTCCCTCCTCCCACTCTCTCCTCCTGCGTTCTCCTCCTCCCTTTCCCTCCTCCTCCCTCCTCCTCCTGCGTTCTCCTCCTCCCTCATTCTCCCTCCTCCTCCCTCCTCCTCCTGCGTTCTCCTCCTCCCTCATTCTCCCTCCTCCTCCCTCTTCCTCCTCTTTCTCCTCCCTCTTCCTGCTCCCTCCGCCTCCTCCCTCCTCCTACTCTCTCCTCCTCCTCCCTCTCCCTCTCCTCCTCCCTCCTCCTCCTGCGTTCTCCTCCTCCCTCCTTCTCCCTCTTCCTCCTCCCTCCTCCTCCCCCTCCTCCTCCACCCTACTCCTCCCTCCTCTTCCTAATCCCTCCTCCTATTCCTCCCTATTCCTCCTGTCTCCTGTCTCCTCCTCCCTCCTCCACCTCCCTCTTCCTCCTCCCTCCTCCATTTACCCAAGACAGACAGACAGACAGACAGATAGTCGGGAACGGGATCTTATATGACTACTTATATGATTTAAATGAGATGCTCTCCACCATGGGCTGGGCCGGGTCAGACAGACAGACAGACAGATAGATAGACAGACAGACAGACAGACAGTCGGGAACGGGAACTTATATGACTACTTATATGAATTAAATGAGATGCTCCCCAAGAGGAGTTGGGCGATGCCGGGCCGGGTCAGACAGACAGACAGATAAATAGTCGGGAACGGGAACTTATATGACTACTTATATGAATTAAATTAGATGCTCCCCATCAGGGTCTGGGCGAAGCCGGGCCGGGTCAGCTAGTATATATATATATATATATATTATATATATATATATATATATATATATATATATATATATATATATATATATATATATATATATATATATAATCTAACGCACACACACACACACACGCACGGACATGTGTGTGTGTGTGTGCTAGCTCGCGTTGAAATCAAGCGTAGTCCATACACATTACTTCTAGTCCACTGGATGCATTTTGCGTGTCGATTAGCTTTCCCTATTAAAGTGTCCCTCGCCATCAAGCGAACCCATTCCGACTTCAGAAGTACTTATAATTGACATCCTCAAGTCAAAGACGAGAAGTCAACACTTTAGTCCAACTGTCCTGTGTCGGAGTTGAACCCGCTACCTCGGCAACCGCCCACCAGATGTTTAAGAACGCGCGTTCTTATCCATTCTATCATGTTGCATTTAGTTATATTATTGTTTTTGTCCCCATTGAGATTTCTGTTAACAGAGTTTGAGTTCTCTATAAGGAATGCACACTGTGTCTGTATTATCGGTTTGTTTCGCAGGAGTCACACACACTTCAATGTTTTCATGTCAGATTGTCACTGATACTGTTAAAAAAAAAAGAAAAAAAGAGATGTGGCCAAATAAGAACACTATGCAAGAAGTCAAAGAAGGTTAATACTAACTAACTAACTAACTAACTAACTAACTAACTAACTAACTAACTAACTAACTAACTAACTAACTAACTAACTAACTAACTAACTAACTAACTAACTAACTAACTAACTAACAAACTAACTGCCTGCCTAACTAACTAACTAACTAAATATAGAGCATGTCTTTTCCTCACGGTTGCTGCAAATTCACTACTAAGTCTTTCTGCGTGCACAACAAGGGTTTGAAACGCTTAATAGCAGCAAAGTTAAGAATTCGTTCGCTGTTAGGCGAATGCGACATGTGGAATGCCTTGTCTACTATGAACACGTTCAAACATTAGCAGTGACTGTGAATTATGTATTTCATCCAAAAATGGATGAATCTATTCACTTCTTAGGATATCTAACTCTGCAGTATGCGACTACCGAGATGCCAGGCAATACATGGTGCAGTCTGCTGTTAATGCTTTCTTTGTTTGAATTCACAAAGGGAGTACCTTGCTATGCAAGCCGTTTAGTGTTTGGCAGAAGACCGCCTTGCGTTGGTTTTTTTACGAATGGTATGTGTGCCGGTCGTTCAGAAAGCATTGGCAAACTACTGAAAGTAAACTTGCAAAGAGATCACAATAGCAAACATTGCTGGTGTTGACTGCGATGCCCTGTAAAGGTTATGCAACAAACTTCTTGTGATCTTCTCTACGATTATAGCACCGCCGACCTGTTCTCATGATGCTCTTGTCAGCATTTATTGTTTTAATGTTCTTCTTTAGTTCATTACACATATGAGGTTTAACAAAATAACATTAACAGATTCAATGGCAAACAAAAAAGGGGGTTTGTACCAAACAAAATAAAGGTTAGCGAAAAATGGAAAGTGGTGGTGTGTCACAGTTATGACTTAAAAGTAGTAGATATGTTGAATTATAACACAATAACAACATTTTGACCATTTATAAGCCCATGGCAGATATGGGCAGTCGCTTAAGACGATTAATCATCCCATGGCAGTGAAACCGTTGAAGACAGGAGGATCGACTGTATTGTACTTTGTTCTATCCCGGGGGGGGGGGGGGGGGGGGGGGCCTCAGTCTTCTTTCCGTAAAGTCGTAAAGTGGCCTGCCGAAAGCGAAGAACAGAGCACGAACTCTGCTCCTTCAGCGACGATCCCATGGAGTTTCAGAAAAACTTGCAGTCATGAACCAAATGACGGAGTGGTGAAACGAACTCAGGACCCTCGTAGTGCGAGGGAGATAGCTAGACCACTTGGCCATGAGGAGATGGTTAGACCACTTGGCCATAAGGAATCCCCGGCTCTGAGTTTCATGTTGACTTCTTGAGCCAGAATATCTGCTTGAACCCACTGTATAGAGGACTCCGTGAGCCAGAATATCTATCTGAACCCACTGCACAGACAGTTGTGTCGAATGTTTCACGGAAAAGTATGAGGCTGTGGTTCTGACCCCTGTGGAGAGAGGGAGTGAAAACCCCCCTGAAGGACTGCACTAATATCTGTCAAGACTGTAAACTACACACAAATATGGTAACACCTGAGATCTATAAAAGCAGTTTAATTCCATGTACAGAGGACAGTTGTGCAGGATGTTTAATTCCCTGTACAGAGGACAGTTGTGTAGAACGTTTAATTCACTGTACAGAGGACAGTTGTGCAGAATGTTTATCCTACTGTACAGAGGACAGTTGTGCAGAATGTTTATCTTACTGTACAGAGGACAGTTGTGTAGAATGTTTAATTCCCTGTACAGAGGGCAGTTGTGTAGAATGTTTAATTCCTGTACAGAGGGCAGTTGTGTAGAATGTTTAATTCTCTGTAAAGAGGGCAGTTGTGTAGAATGTTTAATTCCCTGTACAGAGGGCAGTTGTGTAGGATGTTTAACTCACTGTACAGAGGACAAGTGTGTAGAATGTTTAACTCACTATACAGAGGACAGTTGTGTAGAATGTTTAACTCACTGTACAGAGGACATTTGTGTAGAATGTTTAACTCACTGTACAGAGGACATTTGTTAGAATGTTTAACTCACTGTACAGAGGACAAGTGTGTAGAATGTTTAACTCACTGTAGAGAGGACAAGTGTGTAGAATGTTTAACTCACTGTACACGTAATAGTTGTGTAGAAAGTTTAACTCACTGTAGAGAGAACATTTGTGCGGAATATTTATCTCAATGTAGAGAGGACAACTGGGCAGAATGATCAACTCAATGTACTAACAATTGTTCAGAATGTTTGGCAGCACATTTGCTTGGTCCACACGTGTATGGTGGTTGAATACAGCGAGGTATGGCTGATATGGCTGGTTATTAGCCTGGTACATCCCCCTCACCCAAATATGAAGCATGGTGATATGTCCCTGCCGGCCAAGAGTGTTGTAGACGTGGCTGGTATGATTATGTATCTTTCTGATATCTGGGCAGTTTTCTAGTTCTTAAAGTATGAGCACTTCTTTGTATCTTTTCTTTTTTACATTTCCCTCTTCCTTTTCTTATTTAAAGTCTTAAACACAAAAGAATTAACGACATCACTAACAAAAGAACACACACATCAACGGGTTGCCCAAAAACCAAAGATGGCAAAATTATAATAGAAAAAGATAAGATTTTACATTCGTGGTCAGATTACGTGAAAGACCTTTATGATGATACAAGAAAAGAACAAATTGATCATCGGATTAATAATGAAGGACCATCAATTTTGAAGGTGGAAGTTCAGAATGCTCTTAACCATATGAAAACAGATAACATCACAATAGAAATGATCAATGCCTTAGAAGAATATAGAATAGACCAAGTCACCAGACTGCTGAACGCAATATGCGATACTGGAGATATACCTCATGAATTATGTAATTCTATATTTATTGCAATCCCGAAGAAATCATGAGCCCTGGAATGTGATCAACATCGAATAATTAGTATAATAAGCCACATCACGAGGATTTTGCTGAGAATTATCATGCAAAGAGTTAGGAAGAAAATACAACTCTAAATAGGAGAAGAACAATGTGGGTTTGTAGAAGGCAAGGGTACAGTAAATGCTATGTATATACTGAGAACCGTAATTGAACATTCTATAGAAGTAAACAAAGATCTATATCTTTGCTTTAATGACTTACACAAAGGCTTTCGATAAAGTGAGACTATGTCGACATGATAAGGATGCTTGAAGATCTACAGATTGATGGAAAAGACCTTAGACTTGTAAAAACATACATTGGAAACAACAAGCTGCCATAAGAATTGATAATGATGTAGGTCAATATCAGGCTATTAAAAGAGGTGTGAGACAGGGATGAGTAATGTCCTCCAGATCTGTTTTCCCTGTACAGTGAAACTATTTTAAGAAATATAGAAGATATGGAAGGAATCAACATTGGGGGACGATATATCAATAACATTAGATATGCAGATGATACAGTTTTGATTGCAGACAATGAATAGGACCTGCAACATTTAGTAGATGCGGTTGTTGCACACAGTGAACAACTAGGGTTAGAATTCAATTGTAAGAAGACACAGATTATGGTCGTCACTGGGAAGAAGGAAATACCACAATGTGATATACGAGTAAATAGGCATATACTTAAACAAGTGAATCAGTACAGTTATCACGGAACAGTCGTAACATCTGATGGGAGATGCCTTGAAGAGATTAGAACAAGAATTGCCAATGCGAATGTAGCCTTTTGCAAGATGGAAAACATACCGACAAATAAAAAGTTATCAACTGAGACGACAAAAAGAATGTTGAAGTGCTACACTAGAACCTGTACTTTTGTATGGATGCGAAGCGTGGACAATGAGCAGTCAAGCTGAAAAACATCTGATAGCTGTGGAAATGTGGTTTCTGAGGAAAATGCAAAGAATACCATGGACAGACAGAAAAACCAATGAATAAGTCCTTCAAGATACAAATGAAGATCGCAGACTGATTAGCGTCCTTTGACGTAGACATTCAATATTTGTGGGTATGTTATGAGAAGAAATGACTTGGAGAACTTGGTGACAACTTGCAAGATCGAAGGGAACAGACCAAGGGGAAGACCGAAAAGTAAACATCTGGATGGCTTGGCCAAGTGGCATGGTCGAGACAAATCAAATCAACTTTATTAGGGTCACAAATTGGGCGCGCAGGCCCGTCTTACATTCGGCCCTTCCAATCACTCGTCTTTCATTCATCAAGAGCATTATACATTTACATAGGAAGAAAAATAAACATTGTGAAATGAATGTTGTAAACATTAACAAGGCTTATTAACATGTTATGAGGCCCATCTCCCACTTATCCATACATCACCCCACCCACACACACACCCCCACCTACCCACACACACGCACACCAGGGACACATACATACCACACCAACCGACCCATCCCCCTCGCGCACATCCCCCACCCACACACACTACCCACATCTGATCCCCCAACCAAAACACACTCGCCACCCACAAACATTCCCCCACTAACCCACACATCCCCACATCCTAACCCACACATCATCTCCCCACCCACACCTCAAACCCCCCATTCCCCCAGCCACATCTCCATCGACCACATATTCCCCTCCCCACGCAAACAACCCCCCACATCGCACATCCACTCACACATCCCCAAACCATACACACACATCCCAACCAACAGACATGTCCTTACCCCCCCCCCCCCCCCCCACATCTCCCTAACCACCCTTACATCCCCAAACCACTCACACACACCCCACCACCAACACATACAACTTCCACCCACCCACACATGCCTTAACCCAATCCCCCACCCGCACATCACATACACCCCCTACCACACAATATTCCCAACCCACGCACCACACATACACACACATACCCCTCACCAAAACATCTCCACTTACACACCACACACATATCCCCCACAGATACCACACAATATGCCCACCCACACCCTTACCCATCCACCCCACATAACACACACATACCTCACCCACACAATATCCCCAACCAACACACCACACACCTCTCCCCACCCACACACGCATTCCCTACCCGTCCACCAACACACACTCACTCACGCATACATCCTCCACTACGCACCCACACCCCAACCCCCAACCAAACATCTCACGATCACAATACCCCTACCCACACACATCCTACACCCACTCACACATCCCATCCCGACACATATAACTCCCTCTCCGACCTACACAACCCTAAGCCACTCACACACCCTCACTCCCCATCCACGCACACATTTCCCACCTACACACCCCCACATACTTCCCCCAACCACCACACATCCCCTACTCACCCCCACATATACCCCACCCATACACACATTCCCCGCACCCATCACACACATCCCCCACCCACACACATATCCTCACCCATACCACCACAAACATACCCTCCACCCACACATCATGCACCAACACACCGCACACATATCTCAAACCCACACACCATACACTTCTCCCCACCCGCCCTTGCATCCCCAATCCACCCAACACAATCCCCTACCCACACAACCCCGCCACCCACACATACTTCCTCAAACCATCCACACATCTCCATCCACATAAACACACATCCCCCGCATCCATCCCATACACATATCCTCCACCCATATACACATCCCCACACCCATTCCCACACCCCCACACATCCATTCACACATCCCACCAACACACAGAAATATCACTAACCACAAAAACCCACACACCCCAACCTATCCAAACGCATATCCCCACCCACACATATCCCCACACTCACACACATCCTCCACACACACTCACACCTCCTCACATCTAGACACATACAAAATGTCTCAAGTTAGCATTGAAACTAGTATGAACAACCTCCCACACTTTACTCACACACATACACTGACAATTGTCATGAGCAGTCTCATAAAAATGTTAAACATGGAGAAAAATGTGTACATAACAAGTATGTGATGTAAGAATAGTGATGCTCCCACACACCACTCTCTCTCTTTCGCTCACTCATTCACTCTCGCTCTCACTCATTCACTCTCACGCTCACTCATTCACTCTCGCGCTCACTCATTCACTCTCGCGCTCACTCATTCACTCTCACGCTCACTCATTCACTCTCGCGCTCACTCATTCACTCTCACGCTCACTCATTCACTCTCGCGCTCACTCATTCACTCTCGCGCTCACTCAATCACTCTCACGCATTCATTCTCACTCATTCACTCTCACTCATTCACTCTCACGCTCACTCATTCACTCTCACTCATTCACTCTCGCGCTCACTCATTCTCTCGCGCTCACTCATTCACTCTCGCGCTCACTCATTCACTCTCACGCTCACTCATTCACTCTCACTCATTCACTCTCGCGCTCACTCATTCACTCTCACTCATTCACTCTCGCGCTCACTCATTCACTCTCGCGCTCACTCATTCACTCTCACGCTCACTCATTCACTCTCGCGCTCACTCATTCACTCTCACTCATTCACTCTCGCGCTCACTCATTCATTCTCACTCATTCACTCTCACTCATTCACTCTCACGCTCACTCATTCACTCTCGCGCTCACTCATTCACTCTCGCGCTCACTCAATCACTCTCGCGCTCACACATTCACTCTCACTCATTCACTCTCGCGCTCACTCATTCACTCTCACTCATTCACTCTCGCGCTCACTCATTCACTCTCGCGCTCACTCATTCACTCTCATGCTCACTCATTCACTCTCCCGCTCACTCATTCTGTCTCTCATTCACACTCACTGACTCTCTCACTCAAACTACAGTAATGAACATGAGTTTATATTATGCATGATAAAACCAAGTGGTATTTAACTGATAATATGACAGATGAGAATACACAAACATATGGATTCGCGTGTTACATAACATTCGTGTTACATGACATGCATCTGCTCAGCTCTCTCTCTCTCTCTCTATTCTTTCATATACACACACTCACACGCATGCGCGCGCTCACACACACACACTAACACATCAACTCTCCCACTGTCTCACACACAATCCTTCACACACACACTCACTCTCTCAATCACACTGTCTCACACATACACGTACGCATGAACGCATGCACGCACGCACACACTCCCTCTCACACATACACGTACGAATGGAACACGGAGCTGATTCACGACTCTGGTGATCGAGTGAGATGGCAAAATATGACCGCCCACGCTTATATAGGCATGGCACATGATGGATGGATGGATACTGGGACTGTAGCCGTCATGCATCTGCCTCTTTTCTGTCTGCCCCTCTCTCTAACAATCTGTCTGCATCTCTCTGTCTTTCTCGTCTCTCTGTCTGCATGTCTGTCTCTCTGTTGCCCCCACCCACCCACACATCTGTTATGGGGCATTCCAAAATCCGACAGAGGCCAGCAGATTTTATTACGTAGAAATTTTGCCTTGTCACAGACTCTACGGCCTACCTTTTGCGATTTCTACAAGATAAGGATATGGTTAAGTGCACAAGGAACGGATTACGTTTTCTGCCTCGCCCAAACTACACAGCCAGTAAAACACAAAGAAACACAGCTTCACAACTGAAAAATTTAATGCTACAAATCAAATTACAGCAATTTTCATTGGCAGAACAATAAAATCACATGCACACAGAAGATGATAAACAAGTAGTATGATATCTTTGATTTACTGCTACAAGCAGGATTCCAATAATGTAGTAACTTGGTAATGCTTAATTCAAAATGAAATCAAGAATCAACACAATTGTGGTCATCCCCACACGTTCCCCGCAACCTCCTTTGGCAGCCAACGAAGAGTGCCCATGCTGATGAACGCGCACCTGCTTGTCTAAATGAGTTGTGTGTCGACCAGACCCTCTGCTCATGCTCCACTGAATCATCCTCTCCCGATGTGTGTCCTTTGTTTTGCTGAACTTCACATACCACCCCAGTGAGCCGCCATCACCTCATCTCATTCTTATCATAATCTAGCTAGCTGCCAAAAGGTGTGGCAGCAACCAGTTTATCAGATTGTTCATTTCCTGGCATGCCTGCATGTCCTGGGCTGAGAATCCAAACTGTGTGCTTTTGACCTTCGTCTTTTTGAGCGATGCAAGCCACTCAACGAGCAACATATCAGTTTCTACAGGGTGTCCGTAAAGTCTGGACACGTAGGTGAAAATACAACCTTTTATTCAAATTACATCTTCAATAATGTTGCAATGCAAATGTTGATGCGTTTCACAAAATTGTCATGAACTCGATGCAATAAATCCACATTGCCTTCAATTTTGGTATATTCACTCCTTATTTGTTGAGTCAAGTGTATTGGATCTGAAAAATCCTATGTGTCCAGACTTTACGGACACCCTGTATTCTAGGCTGCATGCTTTGCGGGCCTGTCACAAACACAACATGTCTTTCTGAACTATATTCAGCCATGGTAACGCCACTTTACAGTCTCCACCTCCATTACAATGCAGAAAGTCGTGATATCATACGCCAGACTCTCCTTTATTTATTCTTAATTCAAAGTATAACCCAAAAAAAAAAAACAGTTTATAATTCTACAAGTGTATATCTGGGGGAAAAAAAGCCGCAGACAATAGGAATACAAACGAAGTATCAAAGACAGACACACACACAACAATGCTTTAGTGCGAGATCATTCAAGTATCAAAGACAGACATGCGAGTGCTTCAGTGCTGGATTCACACATACAGACAGTAGAAATAAAACAACGCACACACACACACAAAGCAATAACTGTAATATAAGCAAACTATTCAAATCCATAACATGAAAGCTGGTCGGAAATGCAAAATAAATACCCAGTACACATGAAAAGAATATGGTTAACATAGTCAGATTACAGATTAGTTTTGAACAATATATGAAGTTGTGAATACTACCATCTATGAAGCGCTCTGCCAATGTGCAGTGAATGAAAAGTGTTGTAGTGCAATACAGAGTATATACGGGTGTATACATGTGAAACATTGACAATAAGCAGGATTTTCACATTGATGCGAAGTCATTTTTTTTTAAACACGTCACCGCCACCATAAATCTAGATTTTTATTGTCTGTAAACTTATTCCTGAGATGGTTTTCCATGCTGCTCACAAACACTGGGGAGATTTGTGAGCTATATTCTATACTGTGGACATATTTTCTACTGTATTTATGTATAGCTTGCCAGGGCAGTTACAAACTGCTGTGTGCAGGTCAGGATGTTCAGTACAAGATCGGGAGGGGACACTTTCACCAGCCACACAAATATTCCCTGGCAAACACCCAGCTGGCCTACATATGTAAGCGGGAGAGAATGGCCGAGTGACTTGGGTACCCAGATTATAAGTTGAGAGATACACGGCTGAACTTGCTTTCCACAAGCATATACATATTCTATTTTGTAGGCAGTTTCTCTAGTTTATTTTTGTTGTTAATTTACCAAGGCAGTTACAAACTGCTGCGTACATAAAGTTAGTTAGTTATCTATTGGAGTATCCTTCTTGAACTCCGGACATGTCCGTAGAAGCTCAGATACTCCTGTCATCATATGCATCAGCGTCAGGTGGCTAATAGTGCCGGTTTTGTGTTGGTTGATAAGGCCCCTCGTTATCCCAATGTGCCTCTCGTGTGTGGCGGTGCCAGTTCTTACTCCCAAATCTCTCATTCTTGACAACGATGTGGATTCACCAGTGTCAAAGTCCTCCGCTTTTCACATCACTCTAAGGACATTAATAACATCGACACGATCCACAGGCTGACCAAATGCAGTGGATGCGGAGCCAGCAAGTTTATTAGCTCGTTCATTTCTCTCAACTTCCGAATGTCCCGGGTCGAAGATGCTAGGATGTTCACTATCAGATTCACAGGGTACAGCAAGAAACTGTTTTAATCGTCGACAGCCACCGAAATTCCCCCGACAAACACACAGCAGGTGTGAATATGTCAACAGGAGAGGATAACCGAGTAAGTTGAGCACCACAACTATAAGGTGTGCGATACAGAGTTATACCTTGGTAACACCGACATGAATCTACTGTAGGCAAAATACAACCATTATAAACCTGACCACGGCACTGAACGTCATCATCATGTGCCATGCTGGCAATCACGGTTCTCATATTCACCGGGTCCAGGCTGAGGTCTTTGTTCAGTTTCCTGACTGTTCTATTTAGCCAAGACATTCACGTATCTCTCTGTCCTCATTTGGCTCTTTCCCCATCAATCTTCACAGATTTCATTAAGCGTCCAAGTTGTTCTATTTCGACAATTCATCCATGTATTTATTTGTCTCCCCCCCCCCCCCCCCCCATGGTTCCCCAGTGTTCACTTAGCTTCTAAGCCTACGTGTTTCGCCATGAACCTTCACAACCATCTTATTTCTTCATCTTCGCCCCTCTTTCCACGGAAATACGTCATACCATGTTATACAACCCAAAGATCAGCGTGTCCGACTTCGGCATGCGTTTGTGTAAAGTTTGCTTCATCTAGGCCAGTGGTTCTCAACCTTTTTTGGCCCATGTACCACTTCACTATATGTTCAGAACGTCATCCCCCCACCCCACCGCATTTCCTCTCTATAAATTTCCCCCCATCCCCTACACAGTATACGTAAAAATGGAAGCTAAATTTAATGACACATACTAGAACAAGTTTAGACGTCTACATAAAACGTGATTTGTGGGTCTACTTACGTTATAAAACGAATTTCAGAAGGGCGAGGAGTACAGAACCATAAAGTATGGAGGGAAAAACAATATCAAGTAATCGGTTCTTGTTTTAACGCGATCTTGAAATAATGTTAATTCTCTCCCCCCCCCCCCCCCCCCCCCCCCACCCTGGAAGCCCTAAAATTCCCCCGAGGGGGTGGGGGAATTACCCACCGGTTGAGAACCACTGCTCTAGACAGCTTCCATCCAAGGAAACGGACTCTTATCTACTCATGTACCCCTTCATGTGACATCGGGTACTGCAGCTAACACTACAGTGAACATCTGCTGGAAACAAACTGATTAAAATGCATGCGTCATGAAACATAAAACATGAATACATTATGTATGCCTCTACTCTGCAGCCACGCTCATATCTCCTGGCAAACACCCAGCTGGCCTGAATATATAAGCATTAGAGGATGGTCGAGTGATTTGGGCACCTAGATTATACGATGAGAGATACTGGGTTGAACCTGCTTTCCACCAGCATATAAATATTCTACATTGTGGGCACACGTAAAAGGTGAATGAATATATTTAAGCCGAAAATCAATTTAACTGATTCAGCGTCGAAGGATAATATATCACCAAATTTTACCACTCATTTAAGCAGAGGGGGATATACCGCCATACTATGGTCATCGTGTATTTCATTTTATTTCTTGGTATCTTCAGCAATTTTAATGCTCAGTGAATGGAAATGTACATTATAATACTTGTTCATGTGATTGTGTATCTGCTTGGTCCAGACCTACTGTCTGTTTGGCACTGAATCTTATGTATATTATATATATATATATATATATATATATATATATATATATATATATATATATATATATATATATATATATGACAGAATACATTTAATGAGAATAAACAATGTAAATCCAACCAATTATTTCAATCAGAATCACAGTCTGAGAAACAGAGAAGAAACGTACTGGAACATCACAGATAAATACTGTGTTGGTCTTTGTGGAAAAGAAACCATGGAAGTTTGCACAAACAAATACACAAACAATTCTTCCTTTTATAGTTTCCTTTCCTCTATAAAATTATAAGAAGCAAAATGTGTATGTCTGATACATTTAGCATCAACATTTACAGTTTGTGTCTTCATAAATGCTCCCCTGGGAGGGGACATCCAGTAAAAAAAAAAAGACTCCGAATTCTTGTATACTAGGCGCCAATACATACACAGAGTTGTTTGTCATTCCTCTACTTCCCTACCACCCAGAGACCAACAGCACCCGTGGGCTTGTATGCCGACATACATATATACCGTACCAAGATGACCTGGACCATATATCCTTTCTCATGTCCCCATACCAGGCTGAAAACACCCTTGACCGGACAATACCTTCTTCCTACGATGACCTGGTTGTAGAACTCCCCCAGCTGGACATGGAACCACGTCTCCAGGTCAGCCATCAAGCCCTGGCTATCAGGCACGTGGTGCTCACGAAGCAGATTCTTCACGGCCGGAAACACTTTGCAACGAGAATTTCTTCTTTCTGTTTGCAAAGATGAAGATTCGAATTTGAGGAGGAGGTTTTTCCAACGACCAGGGCTTGGGCTGAGACACGGTTTCTGGCCCAGATGAAGGAAGCATCAAACTGCAGAAGAAGACATGCGAGAAGTGTATCACCTTGAGGGGTGAATAGTTGCAAAGGACTAGCTCACACAAATGTCCACATACATGTCTCGACTCCTTCATAGTAAAGTGTGGAACTTTCAGACCGCCATGTGTAATACAATAAAGTGATACACACATAAAGATGACACGAGCCAAACAAAAACATGTGTTACATTGATGCTTGTCCACACAACATATAATGTAATATATGACCTACATAATGTAATGTGTGACCTACTTGTGTGTTGACTCAAGACATAATGTAATCTGTGACCTACTTGTGTGTTGACTCAAGACATAATGTAATCTGTGACCTACTAGTGTGTTGACTCAAGACATAATGTAATCTGTGACCTACTTGTAAGTCTACATATATCGATTATTACTGACACAGCATACAATGTAATCTGTAACCTACTTGTGTGTTTACACCTAACAGTGGTGCTTGTTGACACAGCATTCAATGTAATCTGTAACCTACGAAGTACAGGACCTCTTGTCATAGCATGAGGAAACTCTGGTATATGGTGCTAACTGTGTATGTCTGAGACCAACAAAACTGGATGGATAATGTGTTCTATGTCATGCTGGCCTCCTTTACCTCCAGGGCAATTTTCTGGTACTTATTTCAGGCAGGATCAACCAGGAAGCCAGGTCAAGTAAGAAAATCCCACCTGGAGGGGAATCGACCACATGCTCACCAGGCTGGCAGGCGACAGTGTACACGTTAGTGATGAGACTGGTTTATACTCACACTGGTATCAAGTACATCAGGACTCTAACATATCTCAGTGACGCAGACTGATAACTGCACAACAAAGCTATAACATTACCTCAGTGTACAATAGGATACAGTAAACCATAGGATAATATTAAATCGTGATATACAATGCATAACATCACAAAAAATTCGATCCAGTTTAGAATATAGTAAAACAAAAGTATAGCATTATAATTATGATATAGAGAGCACAATGTATAACAAAACAGTTTTATTACATCTGTGTACAATAGGATAAAGTAAAACACAACTATAGCATTACATCTTGATATAGAGAGCACAATGTATAACAGAACTGCTACTTTAATTCAGTGTTGATTAGGATAAACAACAACAAAATTATAACATTATATCATGGTACAGAGAGTACAAGGTATAACAAAATTATTACATTACTTCAGTGTTGATTAGGATAAAGTTAACCAAAAGTATAACATTACATCATAAAATAGAGAGTACAATGTATACCACAATTGTTACATTACTTCAGTGTAGATCATGATAAAGTAAAATAAAAGTATAACATTACTTCATGATATAGAGAGTACAGAGTATAATAAAACTCTTACATTACTTCAGTGTAGATTAGGATAAAGTTAACAAAAGTATAACATTAAATTTGATAAAGAGGGGTACAATTTATTACAAAACTCTTGCATTACTTCAATGTAGATGAGAATACAGTTAACCAAAAGTATAACATTAGATTTGAAACAGATTGGTACAATTTATTTCAAAACATCTGATTTATTAGTGATACAGGTTAGATTTGAAATAGAGTGGTACAATTTATTATAAAACATCTGATTTATTAGTGATAGAAGTTGACAGTAATACATAATGAATATGTATTAAAATATTACATTACTCAGAAATAAAGTGATAACAAATAATCCACAATAAAACCATTACATTATTGTCATATGCAAGCAGCACAACATGATATTACCCTGTGAGATTACAAAATATAAGATATGATATATTGTAAAATGAGTGCCAACAAAATATATGTGTAAATTAGGGTAACCAAATATATGTGTAAATGAGGATAAAAACAGCACATATAAGGAAAAGAAACATGAAAGACTACAATGAAACAAAAGTGTTACAAGGAAAATAAAGAATTCAATTTCAATGGAAACAAAAATGTCGACAGGCTGGTGGATATGTTCTGTGATGGAGAGCTGGAAGTTTTGGCAAGAGATACGTGACATCCACGGATTCACTAGCAAGTATCCATAAGTACAATAACAATAAATATACGAGGTGGGTTAACCAGGCAGAGTCACAATGACCAGGAGGGGAATTAGAGAAAAACAAAATATCCTGGTGTTAACTAATCTGCAGAATAGAATCCTTTATATGTACGTCTGGATTTATATGCTTTTCTGTTTTGTTGTTCGCTCAATCTGAACTTGAGTGTAGTACACATACGTGCAGCAATAACTACTACTACTATAGTTCATAAATAAACATACATGTATTGTTAGGCGCTGACAGAAGTAGAAGAAATAAGTAGAGGCTAGAGTCTTTATTTCTTTCTTCTACTTCTACGAGCAGCAAAAATATATGTGTATTTATTTATGAATTGTCTTAGTGGCCTCAAAGGGTTCCCCTATTGATATTTCTGTCTAGTCTCGACTTCTTGCTTCTACTTATGCCAGCTCCTAACAATACATGTGTGTGAATTTTATAACATTTATTAAATATTGTAGTGGCCTTAAAAGTCAATGAAAGTCTCAGGGAATACAAGGGAAAACTGCCACACACTTCATATCTTTTGAAGCATTTACTGTTTTCTGTTCCAGGAGTCGCTTAAAAAGTCGACAGGGTCGACTTCATTGCACCGGGTTTTATCCCATATGGCTCGGTCTCTTTCCGCATCGCGGAAAGCGTCGCACAAAGAAGGAACTCCGTACCTCTAGCGACGACCCACAGGAGTCTCCAAAAAATTTAACTCGTGAATCGAAGGTCGCGGCCCAGAATTGAACCCACAACCTTTGGAGCCCGAGTCAAACGGCTTGACCACTTTGCCACAGAGACTCCCAAAGGAGTTCCAGGAGTGCACCATGTAAGTAGCAACACTTCATGTGCACTAACTGGCATGCTATGTGTTATTGTATTTCTTACATTTAGCCATAGCATGCAAAGAAATCTGGCAATGTATCTGTTTTATACAGGATATGCAAATGTGGTTTTACTTGAGAAAGTAAAACACCTGTGATGTTGTTGCTGTCGTTATTTCCTCTCTACCTTCCCTGGTGTTTGCTGTGATATTCTGTGGCTGAAAAGGTTAATACAAGTTCATGACAAATTCACATTTCAGAGATGAGATCAATTCACATTTCAGAGATGAGATAAATTCACATATTAGAGATGTGATGTCTGATTATATGTTCGTGAATCAAAAATGAGATGCGTGTCCTTGAGTTTACATGTTAAAGATGAGATGTTTGTCCTAAGACCACATACAGAAGATGAGATGATTGTATTCAGGACACAAATATAAAAAAGAATTAGATGCATCTTCTTAGAGACAAATCAAACATAAAATGGGTGTTTGTAAGTTTGTATAGTAAATATGAGACATTTTAGTTTATGCTTATGAGATAGTTGTCATTTATCAAATATGACATAGATACTCATGTATCAAAAATGAGATGAGCACCCATGTATGAAATATGAGAAAGTTCATGTATTAAATATGAGATGAGTGTGCATGCATCAAATATGAGATAACTGTCAATGCATCAAATATGAGATAACTGTCAATGCATCAAATATAAGATAACTGTTCATGTATCAAATATGAGATAACTTCATGTACCAAATATGTTTCATGTATCACATATGAGATAACTGTCCATGTATCAAATATGAGATAAATGTCCATGCATTACATATGATATAATTGTCCATGTATGAAACTTGAGATTGTTGTTAATGTATCAAATATGGGATGAGTGTTCATGCATCAAACAAGATTGATATCCATGTACAAAATATGACATAGATACTTATGTATCAAATATGAGATAACTGTTAATGCATCAAATATGAGATAGGTGTTCATATACTAAATATAAGATGGGTCCATGTATGAAATACAAGATAGGTATATGAGGTGGATGTCACTGTATCAAATAAGACCTATATACACATGTATCAAATATGAGATTGTTGTTACTGTATCAACAATGAGATGGTTGTTACTGTAACAAATATGAAATAGTTGTTACTATATCAAAAATGAGATGGTTGTTGCTCTATAAAAAATGAGATGGTTTTTACTGTATCAAATATGAAATGACTGTTACCGTATCAATAATGAGATGGTTGTCCTGGTATTATAAATGAGATGGTTGTCTATGTAACAAACAGGAGATGATCACATACCAAACATGATACAGTTATCCATATGTTAACAAGATGTTGTTATCTCACTGTTATCAACCACAAGGCTGTGTTTTCACAATTTATGTATAACAATTAGATTGTTATCACACATTTTATATGTCAAATGAGAGACTATTACCTTAACATTTATGTATGAAACAAGAGTCTGTTATCTCAAATTTATGTATGAAACAAGAGGTTGTTATCTAAAAGTTTATGTATGAAACAAGAGGCTGTTATCTCAAATTGTATGTATCAAACAAGATGTTGTTATTTAAAAGTTTCTGTATCATGTAAGAGGCTTTTCCTCAAAGTTTATGTATCATAACACCAGGGCTATTATCTCCAAATTTTCGTGGACTTCAACAACTTACCCTCAAACCAATACATCAAACAGAAGACAACCTAAGTACATTTACTAATGTACTGACACATCGACAAAAGAGCCAAGTTACTGATGCAGGAAAGATGATCACGTGTTTATGAAATTACCACGACTAAATAATTTAAACCAGTCACACAGCCACATAGATCCAAAGTGGAGATCAAAGCATGACCAAACAGCATAATAATGAGACATACTGCTAATGCAAGGAATGCACGCATCACAAGGCGACACTTTTCATGGAATCACATCAGTCTAGAATAGTAATACTAAGGATTAGGGACAAGAAGCACAAACAACAAGTAGACAAATGGTGGGATATGTAAACAGTTTCTTTAAGTTTCTAGTACAGTGGTTCTCACACTGGAGAGAGAGTGAGAACCAGAGACATGTCCTAATAAGTAAAGTTAGTTGGATGTCCTTTACAGCTCGCTGCAATCAACCCCAGCATTTACAGGTTGTTTGTGATTTACTAGACAAATTTAGTTCAGTCATTGAGGCAGGTGTGCAACAGCAACAGTTCCTCTTCTGGTCATCTGTGTGTTGACATGTGGGGGAATTTTCAGTTTCAAGCCGATCTGAAGCAGTGAGCATCAACTGACTATTACTAATCACAATCCAACATTTATTCCAATCACACTCCAACACTGATTCCCCAAAATTGTCCCACTGAGGATTGAGTTGGAGCCTGTAGACTGTGAACTACCAAAGCCCCATGGAAGAAATATCACCGGCCCAGGCCTAATCCCAGCCTGTCAATATATCCTGTGCTGCATCATTTCCTGGTCAATCAAGATGGGAGTTCAATAAATCCAGCAATTAGTCGGTCAATCTATCAATTAAAGCCAATCTAAATGATCTCAAACAAGATTGAATGGAAAATTGGAAGTAGGGGTATGTTACAGTTATGACTTAAAAGTTTTTAATATGGTAGCAGATATGTTGTATTATAGTGCAATGACAACATTTTGGTGATATATAAACCCATGGCAGATATGGAAAAATAGCTAAAGACAATTAATCATCCTATGGCACTAAATGAGTTAAATATTACACATTAACAATTAATTACACACAGTCTCTCTTCAAGAACAATAGTCTGCTGCTAAATGATTTCCACTGCCATCTGTGTCTGATATATTTTGAGAATCACTGGTGTAGTCACTGACACTACTAACCATACAGAAGACAGTCAGACTACACATCGCACACTCCCCAGATTGCTGGCTAATCTTCATGACTTAGTTGGACTGGAAATATTTCCACTCAAACTACCTAATCTGTGTGACTGGGTAGGATTATGTAGCAAATTTCTAATCTTCAAGACTAGGTAGGCAGGATTTGTTGCAGTTAATGTGAAAGCAACTAACCTTCTGGGATGCAGAGGATCTGATTTTTTTCAGAGTCAGAGTTCGTACCAGATTAAGGTGGCTCATTACCTCCACATGAAACATCCTGGGTAAGTTCATCTCTGTGATGTTACAGTGAAATAGTCTCTCTAATGCTACAGTGAGATACATCTCTCTAATGTTACAGTGAGATAGCCTCTCTAATGTTGTATAACAATGAGATACATCTCTATAACACTACAGCAAGATACATCTCTCTAACACTACAGCATGATACATCTCTTTAACATTACAGTGAGATACATCTCTCTAATGTTACAGTGGGATAGTCTCTCTAATGTTACAGTGAGATACATCTCTATAACACTATAGCAAGGTACATCTCTCTAACACTACAGCATGATACATCTCTTTAACATTACATTGAGATACATCTCTCTAATGTTACAGTGAGATAGCCCCTCTAATGTTGTATAACAATGAGATACATCTCTATAACACTACAGCAAGATACATCTCTCTAACACTACAGCATGATACATCTCTTTAACATTACATTGAGATACATCTATCTAATGTTACAGTGAGATAGCCCCTCTAATGCTACAGTGTGATAGTCTCTCTAATGTTACAGTGGGATAGTCTCTCTAATGCTACAGTGAGATACATCTCTCTAATGTTACAGTGAGATAGCCTCTCTAATGTTGTATAACAATGAGATACATCTCTATAACACTACAGCAAGATACATCTCTCTAACACTACAGCATGATACATCTCTTTAACATTACATTGAGATACATCTCTCTAATGTTAAAGTGAGATAGCCCCTCTAATGCTACAGTGTGATAGTCTCTCTAATGTTACAGTGGGATAGTCTCTCTAATGCTACAGTGCGATACATCTCTCTAATGTTACAGCGGGATAGTCGCTCTAATGTTACAGTGGGATAGTCTCTCTAATGCTACAGTGGGATAGTCTCTCTAGTGCTACAGTGAGATACATCTCTCTAATGTTACAGCGGGATAGTCGCTCTAATGTTACAGTGGGATAGCCTCTCTAATGCTACAGTGAGATACATCTCTATAACACTACAGCATGATACATCTCTCTAACACTACAGCATGATACATCTCTTTAACATTACATTGAGATACATCTCTCTAATGTTACAGTGGGATAGTCTCTCTAATGTTACAGTGACACAGTCTCTCTACTGTTACAGTGTGATATTCTCTCTAATGTTACAGTGGGATAGCCTCTCTAATGCTACAGTGAGATACATCTCTATAACACTACAGCATGATACATCTCTCTAACACTACAGCATGATACATCTCTTTAACATTACATTGAGATACATCTCTCTAATGTTACAGTGGGATAGTCTCTCTAATGTTACAGTGACACAGTCTCTCTACTGTTACAGTGTGATATTCTCTCTAATGTTACAGTGGGATAGCCTCTCTAATGCTACAGTGAGATACATCTCTATAACACTACAGCATGATACATCTCTCTAACACTACAGCATGATACATCTCTTTAACATTACATTGAGATACATCTCTCTAATGTTACAGTGGGATAGTCTCTCTAATGTTACAGTGACACAGTCTCTCTACTGTTACAGTGTGATATTCTCTCTAATGTTACAGTGAGATAGCCTCTCTAATGTTGTATAACAATGAGATACATCTCTATAACACTACAGCATGATACATCTCTCTAACACTACAGCATGATACATCTCTTTAACATTACATTGAGATACATCTCTCTAATGTTACAGCGGGATAGTCGCTCTAATGTTACAGTGGGATAGTCTCTCTAATGTTACAGTGGGATAGTCTCTCTAATGTTACAGTGGGATAGTCTCTCTAGTGCTACAGTGGGATAGTCTCTCTAATGTTACAGTGGGATATTCTCTCTAATGTTACAGTGATATAGCCTCTCTAATGTTGTAATACAGTGAGATACATCTCTATAACAGTACAGCAAGATACACCTCTCTAATACTACAGTGAGATATATTTCTCTAACACTATGATAAGATACATCTCTCTAATACTACAGCATGATACATTTCTCTAACACTACAATAAGATACAACTCTCTAACACTACAATAAGATACATCTCTCTAACACTACAATAAGATACATCTCCCTAATACTACAATAAGAAACATCTCCGTAACACTACAATAAGATACATCTCTCTAACACTACAATAAGATACATCTCCCTAACACTACAATAAGACACATCTCCGTAACACTACAATAAGATACATCTCTCTAACACTACAATAAGATACATCTCCGTAACACTACAATAAGATACATCTCTCTAACACTACAATAAGATACATCTCCCTAACACTACAATAAGATACATCTCCGTAACACTACAATAAGATACATCTCTCTAACACTACAATAAGATACATCTCCGTAACACTACAATAAGATACATCTCTCTAACACTACAATAAGATACATCTCTCTAACACTACAATAAGATACATCTCCCTAATACTACAATAAGAAACATATCTCTAACACCACAGCGAGATACATTTCTCTAACACTACAATAAGATACATCTCTCTAACACTACAATAAGATACATCTCTCTAACACTACAATAAGATACATCTCTCTAACACTACAATAAGATACATCTCCCTAATACTACAATAAGATACATCTCTCTAACACTACAATAAGATACATCTCCCTAATACTACAATAAGAAACATATCTCCAACACTACAATAAGATACATCTCCCTAATACTACAATAAGATACATCTCTCTAACACTACAATAAGATACATCTCTCTAACACTACAATAAGATACATCTCTCTAACACTACAATAAGATACATCTCCCTAATACTACAATAAGATACATCTCCGTAACACTACAATAAGATACATCTCTCTAACACTACAATAAGATACATCTCCGTAACACTACAATAAGATACATCTCCATAACACTACAATAAGATACATCTCTCTAACACTACAATAAGATACATCTCCCTAACACTACAATAAGATACATCTCTGTAACACTACAATAAGATACATTTCTCTAACACTACAATAAGATACATCTCCGTAACACTACAATAAGATACATCTCTCTAACACTACAATAAGATACATCTCTCTAACACTACAATAAGATACATCTCCCTAATACTACAATAAGAAACATATCTCTAACACCACAGCGAGATACATTTCTCTAACAACTACAATGAATTACATCTGTCTAATGCTACAAGAGATCCATGAGAGAAATGAAAGACAAATGTTGCTTGTGCAAACAGTCAACCTAATCATAAATAAACCATGCTAGCTACTGAAGACAGGAAAAGAACAAACAAGAATATCACAGACGTCTGGAAAAGAAAACCTGACAAGTAAATATAATACACAATAATGTGAAAAAACGTTCCCAAAGAAGAACATGAGCTCAACGAAAAATACAAAGTGAGGATATGTGAAAACATATGTAATTATGTGAAGTTAGGGAACCATAGCATCCTGTGCAAGCGAACATGAAAAGCAAACAATATGGTGGATGTAGATGACTAGATGGCAAATGAAGATTTTGGTGGAACCCAAGACTGAATATGAGCAAATAAAAATGATACATTGTTCAATAATATACATGGCATTTAGAATTTAAACATGAATATAATATAGTGAATTAGGAAAGCATATGAAACATATATTTTATAAAATCTGTGCAATGTACAAAGACTGCGGAATATATGACTAACAACCAGTGGAATAAATGATAGACAAACAGTGTAATATAAGATGGACAAACATGAAATATATGATGAGGAAACAGTAGAATATATAGTGGAGAAATAGTGGCATAAATGCTGAACAAACAGTGGAATATATAATGCAGAAACAGTGGAATAAATGATGAACAAACTGTGGAATATATGATGGACAAACAAGAGAATAAATAATGTACAAACTGTGGAATATTCAATGGAGAAACAGTGGAATAGATGATGAACAAACAGTGGAACAGATGATGGAGAAACAGTGGAATAAATGATGGAGAAAAAGTGAATAAATGATGAACAAACATGGGATAAATGATGAACAAACAGTGAAATAAATGATGAACAATCAGTGGAATAAATGATGAACAAACAATGGAATAGATGATGGAAAAAGTGGAATAGATGATGGAGAAACAGTGGAATAGATGATCAACAAACAGTATAATATAAAATGGATAAACATGGAATAAATGATGGACAAATAGTGGAATATATACGATGGACAAACAGTAGAATAGAAGATGAAAACAGTGGAATATATGATAGACACACTATGAAATATATGACAATTGAAACAAAGTGATACACTATTGTATAAAATACAGACAGGATACCACCAAATCATACCTGTATAACAATGAAATAAACATGAAAAGTGCAGATATAAACTCTGTGCTGTTGTCAAACATTATACAAGCAATGAAGAATATAAGACAAGTCATAACTATCTCAGCCCAGTGAACGGAGGTTCCCAACTGAACCTTCCAGAGACTGGGTATGAGTGGCAAATGCACTTCAGGAGGCACAGTCCCTTTCTGTCTGTCACCTCACAATGAAGAAGAGGCCCTCGAGCAAGTCACCTCAAGCCCTTTGTTGAGTACGATTGCTCAGATTTTGTAGCTAGTTTTCTACATGAAGAGGTAGGTAGTCTTCCACTAACCCTCCTTAGTTGCCCCTTATGACACGCATGGTAAGTTACAGTGTTACCATTTTTTGCTACCCTAACGTGTCCTAGTTACCCACGCACACGGACAGAGTATCCACTACAATTAGAGGAAAATTCTGCCTCTGAACAGAGCAGGCCTCTCACTTGTAATTTTACTCGGAACTAGCCCTGTCAAAGGGTATGGTATCCCATACAATTTTTAGAATCACTGTTCATGTTCTCCTATGGTAGGAAATTTATGTGGACGTATATGGGGAAAGGGGATATGACCTGGGTGACAAATAGGTACTATCTCGTACAATTTGGAGAATCACTGTTCATGTTCTCCAATTGGTAGGACACATATGTGTACGTATATGGGGTCCCAAGGGATATGACCTGGGTGACAAATAGGTGTAGGCGAACATTTTGTGAACCACTTTTCATTGTCTTCATATGCTACGATACATGTAATATAAACTTGAAATCACACACAATTTCTACATGAAAAAAAAATACATCACACTTGTACACAACTCGAGTTCCAACAAATAAACAAATTCAGCGTAAAGTCACAGAAATAACACACAAGTAAATGGCTTCAACCAGATGGTTCATCAAGCTGGATGTGCAACTCAAAAAAATACATCACACTCGTACACCATTTGAGTGCCAACAAACAGACAAATTCAGCGCACAGACACAGAAATAACACACAAGTAAATGGGTTGGTTCATCAAGCTGGATGTGCAACTCAGACTGGTCCAGCATAAGTCAGCATTGATCAACATCTCATGTCACGTCAGCTGTTTCCGCTCACCGTCTCTCTACATCCATGACAACCTGCAGAGACAAGAGTGGCGAAAATTGGTTACCTGGGCAGTATAAGTACAATGGAGTGAGTAGGGAGGTGTGAGTGGCTTAGAGGTTGAACACACTCGTGATGAAACTTCCTCCGGTGACCGCAGCGCAATGGGTTAGCTCCACACGCTGGTCAGTTAAGATTTAAATGTTGACTTCTCGTCCTTGACTTGGGGACATAAATTATATGTACCTCTAGAGTTGGAGTTGGTTCGGGGACACTGGTAATACGGAAAGCTAAACCTCACGCAAAAACAGTTCAGGGTACTCACAGGTCGTAGCAACTACTAGTAGTAGCTGTAGTAACAAGGCTGTGGACTACGTCGGCGTTCAAAGTGAGCCAACGGAAGAGAAAAGAGAAGTGTGGAGAAGAAAAGGTGAGGTAGCCGTATATGCACGTGGAGTGCGTGTGAGAAGAGGTGAGGTATCCACATGTGGAGTGGGTGTGAGAAGAGGTGAGGTATCCACATGTGGAGTGGGTGTGAGAAGAGATGAGGTATCCACATGTGGAGTGGGTGTGAGAAGAGGTGAGGTATCCACATGTGGAGTGGGTGTGAGAAGAGGTGAGGTATCCACATGTGGAGTGGGTGTGAGAAGAGGTGAGGTATCCACATGTGGAGTGGGTGAGAGAAGAGGTGAGGTATCCACATGTGGAGTGGGTGTGAGAAGAGGTGAGGTATCCACATGTGGAGTGGGTGTGAGAAGAGGTGAGGTATCCACATGTGGAGTGGATGTGAGAAGAGATGAGGTATCCACATATGGAGTGGGTGTGAGAAGAGGTGAGGTATCCACGTGTGGATTGGGTGTGAGAAGAGGTGAGGTATCCACGTGTGGAGGGCGTGTGAGAAGAGGTGAGGTATCCACATGTGGAGTGCGTGTGAGAAGAGGTGAGGTATCCACATGTGGAGTGCGTGTGAGAAGAGATGAGGTAGAGATATTTCTGTGTGGTGTGTGTGTCGGTGTGAGAAAATGTGAGGTAGAGGTTTTTCTGTGTGGTGTCTGTGTGGGTGTGGGAAGAGGTAGGATAGAGGTATTTCCGTGTGTTGATTGTGTGAGTGTGAGAAGAAGTGAGGAAGAGATATTTCCAAGTGGTGTCTTCCTCTGCCTCTCTTGCCTAGTAATTTCCCCCCACATTATGACACGTTCTCTATTCTATCTCTTCTGTTGACAGGTCCCAAGCATTTCATTTGTCTTTTTTATTAATTGGATGAGGCATCTTGTAACACCTACAGCCTTCAGTACATCAGCTTTCGTCTTCTTCTCTGTCCGTGGTATTCTCAAAATGTTCTAGAAAACCTCCACCGCATCGTCCCTCACTTCAATTGAATGTTGTTTTTTTTTTAAATGTGAATGTAACATGCACAATGATGAACGAATGATGAATGATTGGAAGGGCTGAATGTAACACGGGCCTGCGTTCCCAATTTGTGATCTTTGAAAAGAAAGTTCATTCGTTCGTTCACCATGTCATAACTTTGTGTCCAACAGCGAAGATATCATCACTGGCATCTTGCTGTCTTGACAGACGATAGTTTGTTACACTGCTTAGAGCAAGGTACAATTAACTACAGCCCATGGCGGTAGTGAATGTTTTACCTCTCCATAGCACAAAGCCTGGGCTGAATTGTAGAGATCGTGCGTTGCTCATGGAGCATGATCCCTCTCTCGGCCTGCCTAGATTACTCCAGAGGAAAGGTAACGCCAATACGTTAGGAATAAAACAAACTGCAGAAGCTGCCGGAACAGCAAAACGATGCTTAAACTGTCCGCCTGTCTGAGCTTCGATCCTAGACCAGCTGCCGAGCAATGCTTGGGGCTTGGTCTGCCCTGCCATGGCACTAAATATTTAGGTAGCATGTCCTCGCACTTGGATAAGAAGATACCATAGGCAGGGAGAAATATGTAATCTAAATGTTTTGAAAAAGGCTAAGATACAAACATAATGACAATGAACATTTGTTGCCCACACTATAAGCAGAGAAACAAACTAGAACCCATTGCAACAACTGGTACCATTAATGGAAACTGTTATAGAGAAGGCTAGCGAGCGAACATTCTTGTGAGCCTTCCATAGCGGTGTCAACTGATACATTGTGATGGAGAACGGGAGCTGTGAGAAGCATAATCGCCTATGCCAGCTGGCAGTCTCAAGCAGCTGAACATGAACATCATCATCATGATGCATCAAGTCCTACACAGAACGTCGCCCTCACTACGGCCCATCGGAAGGTTCTCCATCTCTTCTCAGTTCTCCTGTCTCAAGCCAAAGTTGACTGCAATATCCTGTATCTATCTTCGTGCTGGTCTCTTCTTCCAGCAGTTGGTATTTTAAAGAAATTAAACTCTCTGACGATTGCATTACTGCAGTTGATACTTTAATGAAATTAACGTTTGTCACTAACGATTACATTCCAGCAGTTGATACTTTAATGACATTAACGTTTGTCGCTGATAATTACATCCCAACAGTTGATACTGTAATTAAATTAACGTTTGTGGCTGACGATTGCATTCCAGCAGCTGATACTTTAATGAAATTAACGTTTGTGTTAATCAGATGACACCTAAAGATTTTGATACTATGAAGAATTACAATGATGAGAATGACGACATCTCAAGGAGTTGCTATTCGTAGCTTAAAGAAAAAAACGTTCGGCTCTAAAGATATCAGATTCGGCGAATCATGACCGACCACGCTTTCCGGCATGGCACATGATTAATTGATTGATCTAAAGATAACACCTCAGACAGTTGATACTTTACAGAAACAATCGTTTAAAAAAAAAAAAATTGTTTGCGCTCACTCGCTTAGAACTCAAGAGTAGTCCATACACATTGTAGTAGTGATGGACTGAATTTTGCGTGTGGGTTAGCTTTCCCTATTAACAGTGTCCATTGCCATCAGGAGAACCCACTCCGACTTCAGAGGTACTTGTAATTTACGTCCCCAAGTCAAGGACGAGAGATCTACATGTTAGTCCGGCTGTACGGTGTAGGGGTTGAACCGCTAACCTCGGCATCAGCACAACAGATGTTTCTTCTTCTTCTTTGCGTTCATCCGGAGTGTTTTTTCAGATGTGATTGCGGTGTGTCTGTTATGCGCCCTTGGGCCGAAACCCGTAGGCCAACACATCCGATGATAGCGTGCTTTTTTGACCAGGTAGCATTCCTGGGAGACTCTCACTTTTGTGGTGCCATCTACAGCCCAGCTGGCCAAGTTGGAACGGTCGAAGACAACGGTCATCCCTCAAAGGAAGGCAGGGACAGTCCGTAGCATTTTCCGCCATCCAAGGTTGCTTCCATAGTTGCAGGGCCGACACATAACGCCCTGGTCCTGGGCTTACCGAGGGAATCGTCACGTCCTGCTCATGGCTGCTTTAAATCCTCACTTCAATATATTGGGCGTTCCTTCACCACGGGCCGCTCCCGCACAACCAGGCCAGTCTGCAGACGGTATCCACTCAGCGAGTTTTCGGTTTGGACATGTGCTTGTCTCTGTGCCCTTCAGAGCTGTTCCAGGCACGAAGGACATTAGGAGAACTACCTAGTCAGAGCTGTTCCGAGCAAAAAGCGGCATTCGGAAACAAGGTAGATTTTCCTAGCACGAGGGAAGACTAGTTAGAGCTTTTCCGGTCACGAAAGACATTTCACTCGGACGTAGTTGCGTAGTGCCATTTTTATTTTGCCGCCCGTAGGCTGGCACTTCTGGCTTCAGCGGGCATTTTTAATGAGGTTAGCCTTCCTCAGGTTCGAGACAAGTTAGACTTTTTTCGACTTCCACACAGCAAGCTTTTCCTTTGGTCTGCCACGTAAAGGATTCGCAAGCCAGGCGTTCCGTTTCGTGTCATCGAGACAATTTTCCACCTTTGACTACACTAACTCCATGAGTACGGTTTAAGACTTTCATCGGAAAGTGCGACCGAGGTGTTTTTCCACCTTTTAGTACTCGCTCACGAGGTAGGCTACATGTGCTGCCGGCTCAGCACCTTACCTCCGTACAGCAGTGAGCGAGAAACGGCCAGGCCCTCTCATCCGGGGATCGAGACAATTTTCCACCTTTGACTACACTCACTCCATGAGTACGGTTTAAGACTTTCATCGGAAAGTGCGACCGTGGTGTTTTTCCACCTTTTAGTACTCGCTCACGAGGTAGGCTACATGTGCTGCCGGCTCAGCACCTTACCTCCGTACATCAGTGAGCGAGAAACGTCCAGGCCCTCTCATCCGGGGATCCCTCATATCCCCCAGCTGAGAGCCTTCGGACAAGTATCTGAACTGGGCTTGTAGCGTACATCAGTGAGCGAGAAACGTCCAGGCCCTCTCATCCGGGGATCCCTCATATCCCCCAGCTGAGAGCCTTCGGACAAGTATCTGAACTGGGCTTGTAGCGTACATCAGTGAGCGAGAAACGTCCAGGCCCTCTCATCCGGGGATCCCTCATATCCCCCAGCTGAGAGCCTTCGGACAAGTATCTGAACTGGGCTCTCACCTCCATTTATCGGTGGAGGCGTTTGTGTAAGTATCTGGACCAAGATTGTGGCTTCGTGCGCCGGAGCTTAAATTTTGACTGCTATCCTCAGTCTACCTCAGAGCAGCAGGTTGTGTCTCTCGTAGTCTGGTCCCTATCCCATATGCTGTCCGATATGTAGTTTTTCATCCACCGGCAAGCACATGGGGTCGATGGGACACGCAAGCTCCCCCACCACGGCAAGGTGGAGACACATCGGGGGAGCAACAGATGTTTAAGACCACGCGTTCTTATCCATTCGGCCATGCGGACTTGAGAAACAAACGTTTAAATCTGAAGGAATAAAAATACTAACACTAAGGAAATGAAGGAATTGAAGTAAGATTTGGGACTGAACGGGTTAATGTAATAACTGGATGCGGCATAGTGAGTTCTGATAGTAAACCAAGCATGGAGTAATCAATAACCGCATGCTGCGTTGCTTGGTACAAAATGAAACAATCTCACGAAAGCTTCTCCCCAGTGCATTAATTTATTACAAATTGAGTTGAGTCAAGAACCCGACATTACAGCACTCGGGGCATTCTTATACTCTGTCCACATCTTCAACAGCCAGCGAAGAGTCCCAATGTTAATATAGTATAAGCAAATTGAACCATAGCGCATTCATTTATTATTATCAGAAAACTGTATCCTAGTTAATTTAATTACTATAAGAAAACTGCCCCATAGTGCATTCATTTATTACTGTAAGAAAACCGAACCTTTGTGTATTCATCTATTATTTCTTTCTTCCATTCCTTCCGTTCCTTAGTGTAAGTATTTTTATTCCTTCACATTCAAACGATTATGTCGCATTGAATTATTATTACTTAACCCTAGTTCATTCAGCTATTATTACTTAACCCTAGTGCATTCAGCTATTATTACTTAAACCTAGTGCATTCAGCTATTATTACTTAACCTTAGTGTATTCAGCTATTATTACTTAACCTTAGTGCATTCAGCTATTATTGCTTAACCTTAGTGTATTCAGCTATTATTACTTAACCCTAGTGCATTCAGCTATTATTACTTAACCCTAGTGCATTCAGCTATTATTACTTAACCCTAGTGCATTCAGTTATTATTACTTAACCCTAGTGCATTCAGCTATTATTACTTAACCTTAGTGTATTCAGCTATTATTACTTAACCCTAGTGCATTCAGCTATTATTACTTAACCCCAGTGCACTCAACTATTATTACTTAACCCCAGTGCACTCAACTATTATTACTTAACCTTAGTGTATTCATCTATTATTACTTAAACCTAGTGCATTAAACTATTATTACTTAACCTTAGTGCATTCAGCTATTATTACTTAAACCTAGTGAATTAAACTATTATTACTTAACCTTAGTGCATGCAGCTATTATTACTTAAACCTAGTGCATTAAACTATTATTACTTAACCTTAGTGCATTCAGCTATTATTACTTAAACCTAGTGCCTTAAACTATTATTACTTAACCTTAGTGCATTCAGCTATTATTACTTAAACCTAATGCATTAAACTATTATTACTTAACCCTAGTGCACTCAGCTATCATTAATTAACCCTAGTGCATTCATCTATTATTACTTAACCTTAGTGTATTCATCTATTATTACTTAAACCTAGTGCATTAAACTATTATTACTTAACCTTAGTGCATTCAGCTATTATTACTTAAACCTAGTGCATTAAACTATTATTACTTAACCTTAGTGCATTCAGCTATTATTACTTAAACCTAGTGCATTAAACTATTATTACTTAACCTTAGTGCATTCAGCTATTATTACTTAAACCTAGTGAATTAAACTATTATTACTTAAACCTAGTGCACTCAGCTATTATTATTTAACCCTAGTGCATTCAGCTATTATTACTTAACCCTAGTGCATTCAGCTATCATTACTTAACCCTAGTGCATTCAGCTATTATTACTTAACCTTAGTGTATTCAGCTATTATTACTTAACCTTAGTGTATTCAGCTATTATTACTTAACCCTAGTGCATTCAGCTATTATTACTTAACCTTAGTGTATTCAGCTATTATTACTTAACCCTAGTGCATTCAGCTATTATTACTTAACCTTAGTGTATTCAGCTATTATTACTTAACCCTAGTGCATTCAGCTATTATTACTTTACCCCAGTGCACTCAACTATTATTACTTAACCCCAGTGCACTCAACTATTATTACTTAACCCTAGTGCACTCAGCTATCATTACTTAACCTTAGTGTATTCATCTATTATTACTTAAACCCAGTGCATTAAACTATTATTACTTAACCTTAGTGCATTCAGCTATTATTACTTACACCTAGTGCATTAAACTATTATTACTTAACCTTAGTGCATTCAGCTATTATTACTTAAACCTAGTGAATTAAACTATTATTACTTAAACCTAGTGCACTCAGCTATTATTATTTAACACTAGTGCATTCAGCTATTATTACTTAACCCTAGTGCATTCAGCTATTATTACTTAACCCTAGTGCATTCAGCTATTATTATTTAACCTTAGTGCATTCGGCTATTATTATTATTTAACCCTAGTGCATTCAGCTATTATTATTTAACCCTATCGCATTCAGCTATTATTACTTAACTCTAGTGCATTCAGCTATTATTACTTAACCTTAGTGCATTCAGCTATTATTACTTAACCTTAGTGCATTCAGCTATTATTACTTAACCTTAGTGCATTCAGCTATTATTACTTAACCTTAGTGCATTCAGCTATTATTACTTAACCTTAGTGCATTCGGCTATTATTATTATTTAACCCTAGTGCATTCAGCTATTATTATTTAACCCTATCGCATTCAGCTATTATTACTTAACCCTAGTGCATTCAGCTATTATTACTTAACCTTAGTGCATTCAGCTATTATTATTTAACCCTAGAGCATTCAGCTATTATTACTTAACCCTAGTGCATTCAGCTATTATTACTTAACCTTAGTGTATTGAGCTATTATTATTTAACCCTAGTGCATTAAACTATTATTACTTAAACCTAGTGCATTCATCTATTATTGCGTAACTCTTGTACATTCATTTACTACTATAAGAAAACCCACCCTTTGTGCATTTCATTTACTACTATAAGAAAACCCACCCTTTGTGCAGTTCATTTACTACTATAAGAAAACCCACCCTTTGTGCATTTCATTTACTACTATAAGAAAACCCACCCTTTGTGCATTTCATTTACTACTATAAGAAAACCCAACCCTAGTACATTCATTCATTACTGTTAGAAAAGCCACCCTAGTGAGTTTCATCTACTGCTATGAGAAAACCCAACCTTTGTGCATTCATTGACTACTATTAGAAAGCCCAACCGTTGTGCATTCATCTACTGAAATAAGAAAACAGCCTGGAAGATACGTGAAGGAGAAGCACAGTACACAGTAGCTGAGTGCAGACAGAGAGAAAACACCCGGAGCTGCAAGAAACATGAACACCTTCCCTTCAAATGAGATTTATCACAACTGAATAATCTAGAAAATGTAAAAACAACTTAATCTTTTTAGCCAAATTACGTTAGGCGTCAACACAAGATTCCCAGTTTTAGGTGTTATAAAAAACCCAGGGGAGTAAGGGCCAAACTGGGGATGTTGGTTGACATCAATGGTTCTCAAACGTTAAAGCGGCCACGACACATGGGACACCTCATTGTCATCAGCATGTGCCATGGGGGATGGCGTAGGCGTTCATATCTCTCCAAAGATCTAGGCGTTTGGTGTTCTGAGGTCAACTTTGTTGATGTTATGCCTCCATGACACCACAACCTCAAGTCTGAGAATGGAGGTTACTGCGGCTCTCCGCTGGTTGAAGAACAAACTGTATACGCATGCTGTGATTGTAAGTGATTCACACGCATGCTGTGATTGTAACTGATTGACACGCATGCTGTGATTGTAACTGATTCACACGCATGCTGGCAAACATGAACACTGGCATGCTTCGTGCAGAATGACATGCATCGATTCAGATGTCGCAGGTTGTGAGCATTCGCTGGATCTTTTCTCCAGGACACTCTGGTGTGGTTGGAAATGAACAGGCAGACAGACTGGCTGGTGTCGCACCATTAAGGGGCGATTTTATGCATGATAAGGCAGACGTGGCGAAGAATGAATAATGCAGAAGAACAATTAGACTATCATGGTCTAGAGAGAATGAAACAGCAAAGGGTGGTCAGGAGATCTGGTCGACAGTCGTCGTTCAGAGGTAAAGCAAGACGGACATATAATCAGATTGCAACGGGCATAATTAGCATTGGAACTCTTCACTGGCTGTTGAAGATGAGAACTGAGCGTATATGAGAGTGTCCCGACAACAATGATTTCGGTACTTAACTCACCCCGATGCCACAGTCTCAGGCCGGTTAGCATTTTTTTCTCCCCGTCTGCCTTTTCCTCTTCTTCTGCCGATCTTTCCAGTTGCCCCGATGCTTGCTAATGCCTCCCTTCTCATTATATCACTATTAAGACTGTTTGTCTTTCCTCTAGTTGTATATAACCGTCAACGTTCATTAGTATATCCGGCGCGTTGGTGTAACGGCTACGATGTTACGCAGATAATGGTATCAGCGCGGTCGGACTACAGTTCAATGCCTGCTCTCGTCGCTAGCTACGGGAGGGAAGGACTGACCACCTGTCTCCGCGCACCCAGGCCTACACAGCAGTTTGCGTTTGAATAGACCAGAATTCCCTACCGTATAAAACTCATTCTCATCATCATTATCGTGAGCCGGGTCGATAAATGGGCCGATCACCGTTTGCCATCTCACAGCAGTGGTAACACAGAGTGACAAGATCGCTTGATTTCCATTATTTTCTGTTTCCTTCTCCCGTGTCCACCCTTCCCTCCTCTCTCTCT
Source organism: Cepaea nemoralis (assembly GCA_014155875.1). NCBI lineage: Eukaryota > Metazoa > Mollusca > Gastropoda > Stylommatophora > Helicidae > Cepaea > Cepaea nemoralis. Next base: position 128,534 of record JACEFZ010027785.1, on the reverse strand, counting down.
CTCTCTCTCTCTCTCTCTCTCTCTCTCTCTCTCTCTCTCTCTCTCTCTCTCTCCTCCAGTATTTATGTTCATATTACCATGGGGATGCCATTTCTCCATTTTGGAACACCATCAGTGACTCTATGTGTTTTGTATTTCAGACCACACATAATTCACACATTCCCTTCATTTTACATATAACTCTGTGTGTTTGCACCAGACGAGATGCAGCGAAATATTCCAGCCAGTAAATCGTACAACCTATTGTTTGCGGCTTCTGTGTTTAGAATCACTAAGGGAATACATCCCGTTTTCTGTATCTCCTGAAATTACCGACATCAAAGAGCAAATTCCCAGCCGTGTGCGTACCCAGCTGGCTGCGGGAGCTACAGGTATCATACCATCCACCCATACCCTTCCACATCCCCTGGCAATGAGAGGACCCCCGCAGGGAAGGCTCTGTGTGTGCAGTGACGTCAGTGTTGAAACATACATTCTATGAATGGATGACATTTATACTGGTTGTTGACAATATTAAGGATTTGATGGGGGAAATTACTCGGGTAAATGTAAAAAAATTAGTTGCATACCCTTTACATGACGTACCAGCCTATTCCAGCATCTTTTGGCTATTTATGATTCCTGGACAAGTTTGCGTTTAGTAGTTTGTGAACGACCGGCATTAATAGAATTGTACAGAAACCAACGCAAGGCGGTCTGCTTCGAAATCGCTCGCAGCTGTGTTTCGAACGCGGTATGTAGGATAACGAACTGCTTACGTAACCCTTTCACCACAGAGCCGGCGGCAAGCTTTGTACAAGCTGATGTTAAAAAGTTTATTGCACACTCTTCGCAGGACATGGCCATCAAGCCCAGAATTAATTGGCTGTTTGTGATTTACTGAGCAATGTTAGTTCAGTGGTTTGCCATTACTTCTTGAACGGCCCACACTCAGGCGCGAAATCAGCGCAAACGCGGTCACAATCTGTAGCAATAAGTCAATAGTTGAATGATTATGGTAGTGATAGAAGATTATGTTTTTTGTGTGGTCGTGAACCTTTCACTCTCCTACCTTGAGGTCTAGCAGTGGAGTTGGGTTTTTCTTGGGCTGGTAACACTGCCTGGGCATCTCGATCCAATGCCAGCCAGTTGCCTCCCTGAGAATTTAACTCATGGCCACCGGGGCAGTAAGTGGGTGATCCTCTACTCGACAATAGAACACATTACATAGTAGTAGTAGTGTTGTTGTTTGTCCATCAAGAATGATGATGACCATTCATTTAATCCAGTGGGGTTGAAAGTATTGAGCCGTGAGTTCTAAGATGGTTGATAAAACTTATTTTGGCTCGAAATGTTCTTTGACAATGTGGATATTAGTAGTAGTAGTATAGCGGTAGCAACTGTAGCATTAGTAGTAGCAGTTGTAGCATTAGTATTAGTAGTAGTAGTAGTAGTAGTGGTAGTAGTAGTAGTAGTAGTAGTAGTAGTAGTAGTAGTAGTAGTAGTAGTAGTAGTAGTAGCAGCAGTAGTAGCAGTTGTAGCATTAGTATTAGTAGTAGTAGTAGTGGTAGTAGTAGTAGTAGTAGTAGTAGTAGTAGTAGTAGTAGTAGTAGTAGTAGTTGTAGCAGTTGTGGAGTAGTAGAAGTTGTAGTAGTAGTAGTAGTAGTAGTAGTAGTAGTAGTAGTAGTAGTAGTAGTAGTGGTAGCAGCAGCAGCAGCAGCAGTAGTAGTAGTAGTAGTAGCAATTGTGGAGTAGTAGTAGTAGTAGCAGCAGCAGCAGTAGCAGCAGCAGCAGCAGTAGTAGTAGTAGTAGTAGTAGTAGTAGTAGTAGTAGTAGCAGTTATGTAGTAGTAGTAGTAGTAGTAGTAGTAGTAGTAGTAGTAGCAGTAGTAGTAGTAGTAGTAGTAGTAGTAGTAGTAGTATCGATTAGAGTAACTAAACGTAGAGGGTCAAGTGTGTGTGGACACGATATGAGAAGAAATAAACGTGAAAACTTTGTGACAGCTGGAACAATTGTTGAGGAAAGAGCAGGGGAACGGCAACAAAATAAATGCCTGCATATCTCGGCCACATGGCGCAATCGGAACAAGAACACAGACCTGATCCAGGACTATAGTGATCGTGTAAGATGGCGAATCGTGACAGTCCACGCCTATCGGCAAGACACACGGTGATGGTGCTGCTAGAAGGTTAAACATCCGACCTACTACCTCAGGATCATTGGGGGGAGGGGGAGGGGGTGGTTTTGGGGGTGGTGGGGAAGTACATATGACATCTTGGTGTTTCTTCATTTCTTGGTAAAAATCTCCACCGAGAATGGTATCTCCAATTAGAGGCGGATATTGTACTTTCAAGCCACTCCGCCCATGCATAACGATTACTCTGACCGCGTGCCCGTTGGTGTAATGATTAGGGCAGTACGTGGCTAATGGCGCTGCCAAGGGCGGACCAGGGTTTGATTTCTGTACATGACGTTCGCTACGTCAGGAAAGTTCTGGCCATCTACTGCTCCAGACATTCAGGCCCTAATAATGTCATGGTCTAAGAGCTTCACAGACCCACAGGCAGGTCCCTGATCCCCAGGCAGGTCCCTGACCCACAGAAGATCCCTGACCCACAGGCAGGTCCCTGACCAACAGGCAGACCCCTGACCCACAGGCAGACCCCTGACCCACAGGCAGGCCCCTGACCCACAGGCAGATCCCTGACCCACAGGCAGATCCCTGACCCACAGGCAGGTCCCTGACCCACAGGCAGATCCCTGACCCACAGACAGGCCCCTGACCCACAGGCAGGATCCCAGACCCACAGGCATGTCCCCGCTTCGGGACTTCTTCTGGTTATTACTCAGTGGGGCTCTGTGGCAAAGGCGTTACGAACGCAATTCGCAATCCCGCATACCGCGTTCTAAACACAGCTGCGGGCGATTTGGATGCAAACCGCCTTGCGCTGGTTTTCATAAAATGGTATAAGTGCCGGTCGTGGTACTTCATTTCTAATTCACCACAAATAAACCGCGTAGTTATTTTTAGCACTGACTTAGATCTGGTGTGATCGTCGATTTTCAGAACAGGGATATCGGTATTCACTTGCATCAAAGATGAGCGCAGACAGATGGGACTACACAAGATAAGACGAGTAGCACAAGATATGGATATACACTCCGACGACAGTGAGGGCCCTCCGAGCCCAGATCCATTTATTGCATCCATCCATCGGTCTAGCAGTCCGCCACACACTAAACCGCAAGTGATCGACAACACATTCAATTTATATGATTCTTTATTTCAATAAATACATTACACAATATCACTTGCTTGCCTTCTACTTGCGAAAGCAATTATATGTCTGTATCTGTAATTAAGAAATACAGTGGCCCTTTCCAGGGCCCCCAAAATATCCCAGTTAGCATTCCTCGATTGCACTGAGTATATCAACACCCACCCACTATGGAATCACCCTGTCACGTGATTTTCCGGGAACTCCGGGGATTCCTTTCTTTGCGGTGAATTAAAAATGAAGTACACCGGTTATTCAGAAAGCAATGGCAAACAACTGAACGTAAACTTGCCAAGAAATCACAAACAGCAAACAATTCCTTGGATTGACTACGACGTGCTGTAAAGGACATGCAAGTAGCTTTAACGCCGACGACCCCAAGAGCTTGTCATTTCTTCGTGTGCTGTCCATCCGGAGACGCTGTATCCGTTTTCCATGACCAATGAGCGTGTCCTTAGTTCAGAGGCCCATCTCATTTGGCGAGGATTCCCAACTGGGAGTCGCATATTACCAAACCCCTCGTGCTCGGGTGCGCGTGAAAATTAATCTGACCTAATTTACACTCATGGCGGAGACAAATTCGTTCATTAGTGTGTCCAAAAACAACCCGCATTTCTGACTGGAATGTGAAATATGCCAAGTGTCGGGTGAGGGCAAAGGGTATGCGTTTTTTCTTTAACATATCGTGGTCAGTCATGTTTCATTGGGCATGTTGGTTGTTTGTACAACACAAGGTCTGTGTTAAATTGTCTCTTGTGTAGGTGTTGTGAACATCGAGGTTTGCCTCGTCTCATATCATATCTGTGTTTTACACATCGAGGTTTGTTCGTCTTATATCACACCTGTGTTTTACACATCGAGGTTTGCCTCGTCTCATATCACATCTGTTTTACACATCGAGGTTTGTTCGTCTCATATCACATCTGTGTTTTACACATCGAGGTTTGTTCGTCTTATATCACACCTGTGTTTTACACATTGAGGTTTGCCTCGTTTCATATCACATCTGTTTTACACATCGAGGTTTGTTCGTCTCATATCACATCTGTGTTTTACACATCGAGGTTTGCCTCGTCTCATATCACATCTGTGTTTTAGACATCGAGGTTTGCCTCGTCTCATATCATATCTGTGCTTTACACATCGAGGTTTGCCTGTTTTATATCACATCTGTGTTTTACACATCGAGGTTTGCCTCGTCTCATATCACATCTGTGTTTTAGACATCGAGGTTTGCCTCGTCTTATATCATATCTGTGTTTTATACATCGAGGTGTGTTCATCTTATATCACATCTGTGTTTTACACATAGAGGTTTGCCTCGTCTCATATCACATCTGTGTTTTACACATCGAGTTTTGTTCGTCTCATATCACATCTGTGTTTTACACATCGAGGTTTGTTCGTCTCATATCACATCTTTGTTGTACACATCGAGGTTTGCCGTGTTTTATATCACACCCGTGTTTTACACATGGAGATTTGCCTTGCCTCATATCACAAATGAATGTTTTACACATCGGGTTAGCCTCATCTCGTCTCATGATATGAGTGTTTTACACGTCGAGATTTGCTCTGTCTCATATCACATGTGGGTGTTTTACACATCTGGTTAGCGTCGTCTCATATCACATCCGTGTCTTACACATAGGGTCTGCCTGGTCTCATGATGTAAGTGTTTTACAAGTGAAGGTTTGTCTTATCTCATATCACATGTGGTTTAACAAACTCTCTTTTTCACACACACATTGTTTTTAATTGCTGAACCAAACTCTCTCTCTCTCTCTCTCTCTCTCTCTCTCTCTCTCTCTCTCTCTCTCTCTCTCTCTCTCTCTCTCTCTCTCTCTCTCTCCCCACAGTTTTTATTTTCTGAACCAACATTTTCAAACCGCCTCGTGAGAAAACAAACCCCGAACCTACCTGCACCATACAACGGCGCTATTACTCAACCACGACCACTAACCGCTGAACACAACCACTGACACAAAATGACGCGAACCGCTGCACTGAATTCGTCACACCACTTCAGCCACGCACCGCCCTCTAACGATCGAATAATTATCTTATTAATGATAATAACACAAAGCAACACATCGAGGCCTGTAAATAGCCCAAATTTGCACTAACCGTCACCACAAGACGTTCCCAACTAACATTTTAGCAGAGGTTGTGACACGTAATTCTATAATAGCAACAACAATAAATGAGGGAATTCAGTAATGATAACATTACTGAGAAATGTGAGGACAGTAGTACAACTATTAGTGGATGTTCTAGACTTTTAATACGACTAATTACCGATGTTTTCTCGGTGCAGCCTCCACCAGGGCTAGACAAGGGAACTATAGTGCTTTTTGTAAAATAGTGATTGAATTGATTGGCTATAGGGCTGGCGCAGAATGTCTTGTAAACAATGCAGAGAGTATTGCATTTATACAGGGTGTTTGTAAAGTCTCACTACACTTTGTATGTAGAACAAACTTGAAAAAAAATTTCTTTCTTCCGTTGACAACACCATTCTGTTTAGAGTGCAAAGAATTACTCCACCAGACGACAGCCATTCGCTGTATATTTCTTCACGATGGACTGTGGAGCACATTTTTTGATGACATCATACACTCCATTTTTCAAATTTGTTCTACATACAAAATGTAGAAAGACTTTACAAACACCCTGTAAAAATCAGAGTTCTTATTACTTCTTCTGCTTCTTCTTGTACTCTTTACTGCCCATTGCAGCAGAGTCCCCCAACCAATTTCACACCAATCCTGTGCTGTATCCTGTAGCTGTGTCCATTTTCTCCACATATTGTTCATCTGTCTTTAATTCTCTTCTCCATGTGTTCCCAGGTAGTCCGCTACTTCGTCCGCCCTGTGCGTTCCAGACAAAAGTGTCTCTAGTTATACTATCCTCGGCTATTTCCAGTGTGTCTTATCCGGAGGCAGCATCTTATCCGGGCTTATCTGGAGGCAGTGTCTTATCCGGAGGCAGTCTTTTCCTGGCCTCTTGATTCACCAGCATGTGTTTAGTTCCCTGGTTGAGCTCTGTCCTGATGATCATGTCACATCAGGTAAATCCATCTATTCTGGGCAGCAAAAAAATAAAGCAAGTGTGTAGTTTATTAGTCAATCTTTTAGTCGTGGTCTAGACTTCCAGTCCAGAAAGTTGTATTGATTGAATACTGCAGTGCAGGTCAGTATGGCTGAATGGACAAGAACGTTCTTTCTTAAACATCCGGTACGTTGATACCGAGGTAGCGGGTTCAACCCCAACACCGGGTCAGTTAGACTAAACCGTTGACTCCTCAAAAGTCGGAGTGGGTTCGCCTGATGGCGAGGGCCACTGGTAAACAGGAAAGCTAATCCACACGTAAAATTCAGTCCACGGCACTAGAAGTATGAAATATGCTTGAGTTAAAAAAGAAAGTGAACGAAAAAATACAAACAAACTGGGAGTTAAATATTTTATTTGGTGCTAAATTTAAATTCTTGTGACTTCCGAGAATTTCGTACTGCTACAAAATCTCACCTTGCCTTAAGAAGTATTATTATTTTAATATGCCTATCTGTTCCGCAAAATCTTGTCTGTACTGCTACCTACGTAAATAGGTTCTTATGACTTTTAGGGTTCTTGTAACCGACATCCTCACGTCAAGGACGAGACGACAATATTTTAGTCCAACTGACCAGTGTAGGGGCTGAACCCGCTACCTAGGCATCAGCGTACTGGAAGTTTAAGAGTGAGGGTTCATATCCATTTGTCTCTGCTGAGCTTGAGAAGAAGATTGAACAACGGCAAGTGTTAGAAGACAATGATAAGCTGATTGAGTGACATATAGGTTCACGGAAAAATAAAACAGTCACGAAAATAAGGTATATAGATATGGTCTAATAATAAAACAAAAATACTGAAAAACACTCGTTGAATATATGTAAAAGAAGTGGAAATAAGAAAACATATTTCATATTTATAAATACATAATTACATTGTGTGAATTGTGGTTTCTTGGAACGTTGGGTCGTCAACATTAATTACTGAAACTTTTAAACTCTCGTTAGTTTCCACTTTTGATGAAAACAATACGGTTTGTCACAACTGCCGAAAGCATAATTTCTAATTTTCTTGAAACCACAACCTGTTGTTCTCTGTAGAAGCCACTATATGTTTCTACCTTAGTTTACGGAATCACATTTTCCCACTTTCCAAAAAACGGTGTTTCCATTTCCATCCGGTGGTTACTGTAGCAATTTGCTGTGTGTGCTAAGTGTATACTTCACGGCTGATTTTCTTGTTGAAGATGGACAGATAGTTTCTTCATAACACACCAAACATTTACCCCTGGGTAATTACACGGGATCCACACAATTACAGGGAAAAAAGCAGATTTGTCTCAGGGTGGTTCAGTTCCGGAAGTTGTAATTGGGTCTCAATAACGGGAATAAGCCGGTAAAACAGATGTAGCAGTGGCAAAAAGATGGACGGGCAGCAGAAAAGCAGACAGGCGTTAAAGCGCTAGGCGGTGACAAACTGTTGAAGCAGGAGACCTGAAGATGACTGCAGAATAGAAACGCGACACTTAACTAAGATAGGGTACTTCTTGGCTAATAGAAAACTTCAAGATGTTCATGTATACGCGTATGTGAACTGACTCTAAAAAACTGTGGACTGACTCTACTACAACTTTGTGAAGTGACTGTACACAATTGTGAACTGACTGTACAAAATTGTGAACTGACTGTATAAAATTGTGAACTGGCTGGACAACATTGTTAACTGACTGTACAAAACCGTGGACTGAATGTACAACATTATGAACTGACTCGACAACACCGAGGACTGACTCGGCAACACCGTGGACTGACTCGGCAACACCGTGGATTGGCTCGACAACCTTGAGAAGTAACTGTACAACACTGGGAACTGACTGTACAAAACCATGGACTGACTGTAAAAAAAAAAAAACATGAACTGATTCTACATACTGTGAAATGACAGTACATCACCGTGAACTGACTGTACAAAGCCATCAACTGACAGTACAACACCGTGAACTAACTCTACAACACCGTGAACTGACTCTACAACACTGTGAACTGACTCTACATCACTGTGAACTGACTCTACAGTAGTGTATTGAGGCCTCCAGACACATATTTTTTTGGCGGCTGATGGCGGCTGATAGGGTTTATGAAGGAAATATGGGGGGTATTTTTTGGGAAAATTGTCGACTCGGTAAAATTGTTGGCGGCGTGTGGGAACGGTTTTTTGACGGGTGTCTGTGAAAGTAATTAAGGTAAAAGTAGTTGGTTCTAGAAAGCGAGGTTGTGAGCAGGGATGAGGGAGGGGAAAAGTTATATATATATTTTGGTTACGTATATGAATGTATTAGTATGCGTGGTGTAGTGATGTATAAACGGGCAAGGGTGTGATGGGTCGTGGTTTCTACTCATGGGTTGTATATATGGTGGTGGCGTAGACATAATGTGATAGTATGCGTGGTGAGTAATGTATAAACTGCCAAGGGTGTGATGGGTCGTAGTTTCTAGTCATGGGTTGTATATATGGTGGTTATGTATATGAATGTATTAGTATGCGTGGTGAGTAATGTATAAACTGCCAAGGGTGTGATGGGTCGTGGTTATACTCGACGAAGTAAGAGGTGTAGATGGTTACTATCATCTGAACAGTGTGATAGTAGTGTCTAAGTGAAAGTAAAGGGTGGTATATTCACCGATTACAAAGGAAATCTTATAAAGTTATAATGGGTGTCATTTGATGGTAAGGGGTATTAGTGATCAAGTAGGAGTGATATAGGGGTGGTCATAAATGTAATAAGAGGTGTTCGCAGTTACACACTGGTCAACCAGTGGTCAAGCAATGGTCAAGTAAGGGTCAAGTAGTCAAGTAAGGAAATTTTAGGTAAAAGTGATTGTAATGAGATGGTGATGATTAAAGAGTGGTAAATTAGAGGTCAAGCAGTGGTCAAGCAGTGGTCAAGTAAGGAAAATTTTAGGGAAAATTTATCGTAGTGACATGGTAATGCTTAAATTAGTGGTAAATTAGTGGTCAAGTAGTGGTCAAGCGTTAGTTTCCACTTTTGATGAAAACAATACGGTTTGTCACAACTGCCGAAAGCATAATTTCTAATTTTCTTGAAACCACAACCTGTTGTTCTCTGTAGAAGCCACTATATGTTTCTACCTTAGTTTACGGAATCACATTTTCCCACTTTCCAAAAAACGGTCTGTTTCCATTTCCATCCGGTGGTTACTGTAGCAATTTGCTGTGTGTGCTAAGTGTATACTTCACGGCTGATTTTCTTGTTGAAGATGGACAGATAGTTTCTTCATAACACACCAAACATTTACCCCTGGGTAATTACACGGGATCCACACAATTACAGGGAAAAAAGCAGATTTGTCTCAGGGTGGTTCAGTTCCGGAAGTTGTAATTGGGTCTCAATAACGGGAATAAGCCGGTAAAACAGATGTAGCAGTGGCAAAAAGATGGACGGGCAGCAGAAAAGCAGACAGGCGTTAAAGCGCTAGGCGGTGACAAACTGTTGAAGCAGGAGACCTGAAGATGACTGCAGAATAGAAACGCGACACTTAACTAAGATAGGGTACTTCTTGGCTAATAGAAAACGTCAAGATGTTCATGTATACGCGTATGTGAACTGACTCTAAAAAACTGTGGACTGACTCTACTACAACTTTGTGAAGTGACTGTACACAATTGTGAACTGACTGTACAAAATTGTGAACTGACTGTATAAAATTGTGAACTGGCTGGACAACATTGTTAACTGACTGTACAAAACCGTGGACTGAATGTACAACATTATGAACTGACTCGACAACACCGAAGACTGACTCGGCAACACCGTGGACTGACTCGGCAACACCGTGGATTGGCTCGACAACCTTGAGAAGTAACTGTACAACACTGGGAACTGACTGTACAAAACCATGGACTGACTGTTAAAAAAAAAAAAAACATGAACTGATTCTACATACTGTGAAATGACAGTACATCACCGTGAACTGACTGTACAAAGCCATCAACTGACAGTACAACACCGTGAACTAACTCTACAACACCGTGAACTGACTCTACAACACTGTGAACTGACTCTACATCACTGTGAACTGACTCTACAGTAGTGTATTGAGGCCTCCAGACACATATTTTTTTGGCGGCTGATGGCGGCTGATAGGGTTTATGAAGGAAATATGGGGGGTATTTTTTGGGAAAATTGTCGACTCGGTAAAATTGTTGGCGGCGTGTGGGAACGGTTTTTTGACGGGTGTCTGTGAAAGTAATTAAGGTAAAAGTAGTTGGTTCTAGAAAGCGAGGTTGTGAGCAGGGATGAGGGAGGGGAAAAGTTATATATATATTTTGGTTACGTATATGAATGTATTAGTATGCGTGGTGTAGTGATGTATAAACGGGCAAGGGTGTGATGGGTCATGGTTTCTACTCATGGGTTGTATATATGGTGGTGGCGTAGACATAATGTGATAGTATGCGTGGTGAGTAATGTATAAACTGCTAAGGGTGTGATGGGTCGTAGTTTCTAGTCATGGGTTGTATATATGGTGGTTATGTATATGAATGTATTAGTATGCGTGGTGAGTAATGTATAAACTGCCAAGGGTGTGATGGGTCGTGGTTATACTCGACGAAGTAAGAGGTGTAGATGGTTACTATCATCTGAACAGTGTGATAGTAGTGTCTAAGTGAAAGTAAAGGGTGGTATATTCACCGATTACAAAGGAAATCTTATAAAGTTATAATGGGTGTCATTTGATGGTAAGGGGTATTAGTGATCAAGTAGGAGTGATATAGGGGTGGTCATAAATGTAATAAGAGGTGTTCGCAGTTACACACTGGTCAACCAGTGGTCAAGCAATGGTCAAGTAAGGGTCAAGTAGTCAAGTAAGGAAATTTTAGGTAAAAGTGATTGTAATGAGATGGTGATGATTAAAGAGTGGTAAATTAGAGGTCAAGCAGTGGTCAAGCAGTGGTCAAGTAAGGAAAATTTTAGGGAAAATTGGTCGTAGTGACATGGTAATGCTTAAATTAGTGGTAAATTAGTGGTAAATTAGTGGTCAAGCAGTGGTCAAGCGGTGGTTAAGTGAGGAAAATTTTAGGGAAATTTTAGGGAAAAGTGATTGTAATGAGATGGTGATGATTAAAGAGTGGTAAATTAGAGGTCAAGCAGTGGTCAAGCAGTGGTCAAGTGAATAAATTTTAGGGGAAAAGTGATTGTAACGACATGGAAATGCTTAAAGGGTGGTAAATTAGTGGTCAAGTGGTGGTCAAGCAAGGAAAATTTTAGGGAAAATTGGTCGTAGTGACATGGTAATGCTTAAATTAGTGGTAAATTAGTGGTCAAGTAGTGGTCAAGTAGTGGTCAAGCAGTGGTCAAGCGGTGGTTAAGTGAGGAAAATTTTAGGGAAATTTTAGGGAAAAGTGATTGTAACGATATGGTGATGATTAAAGAGTGGTAAATTAGTGGTCAAGCAGTGGTCAAGTGAATAAATTTTAGGGGAAAAGTGATTGTAACGACATGGAAATGCTTAAAGGGTGGTAAATTAGTGGTCAAGTGGTGGTCAAGTGGTCGAGTGACCACTTAAATTGTAGAGGACGATGTGCCTAAGATTATGATAGTGGTTAAAGTGATCGATGACGTGGTCAAGCAGTGGTCAAGCAGTCAAGTAAGGAAATTGTAGGGGAAAGTACGTATAGTGCAATGGTGGTGGGTAAAGTGAGGAAGAATCAATAGTAGTGATAATAGTACTACCAATATTAGCGACAAGAATATTAGCTGGTACGTTGTTATTATACTATATTTTTGTGGGGTGTGTAAACATCATACAAAGAGGGTCATCCTGTTCCTGTTGTTTGTCCATCAAGAATGATGATGACCATTCATTTCATCCAGTGGGGTTGAAGGTGTGGAGCCGTGGGTTCTAAGATGGCTGATAAGGCCTAATTTGGCTCGAAATGTTCTTTGACAATGTGGGCAAAGAATGCTTGACGTCTCTGGAGGAGGATTTCCTGCAGTGGTTTTTCTGTCCTGCCTTTTCTTCACAGCTCTTGCAGTCCTGGTTGCCTCACATATGACTGCACCTTTGCGCAATGATGCACGCCACGAATTTCGGTCTCTGGCTGCAGCCTCCCAGGTGTCATGATGAATTCCAAAAGCATTCAGTGAAATTTTCAGAGTATCTTTAAAACGTTTCCTCTGGCCACCTTGGGAGCGTTTACCACAACGCAGTTCGCTGTAGAAAATTCGATTAGGGAGCCTGTGATCTGGCATGCGGGTCAAGTGACCAGCCCAGCGAATCTGATTCTTCATCAGTAGAGTGTGGATACTGGGCATGGATGCTCTTTCTAGGACTTCAGTGTCTGGAATCTTGTCTTGCCATTTAATCTTCAGTAGCTTCCTTAGGCAGACTGTGTGGAAGTGGTTTAATTTCCTAGCGTGTCGCTGATAAACAGTCCAGGTTTCACAAGCATATAGCAGTGTGGATAATACAACTGCTTTGTAGACTTTTAGCTTTGTTTGCAGGCTTATTCCAGTTCTGTCCCATACATTCTTGTACAGTCTGCCAAAGGCTGCACTGGCCTTGGAGATTCTTGCATTCACTTCGTCATCGATTGTAGCAGCTTGTGACACAGTGCTGCCAAGATAGGTGAATTTGTCCACAACACTTAGTCTATGATCATTCACTTTGATATTCGGCACAGTGTGATTATTCCCTGGAGCTGGCTGGTACATAACTACAGTCTTCTCCAAGTTGATATTGAGCCCAAAGTTGGCACAGGCATGTGAGAAAGCTGAAACATTATGTTGCATGTCCGCCTCTGAGTTGGCGTATAGAGCGCAATCATCAGCAAACAGGAGCTCTCTGACGGTGCCGCTGTCAATTTTGGTTTTAGCTTTCAGCCTTCTGAGATTGAATAACTTTCCATCCATACGGTAGTTGATGTCTATTCCAATGTCGTCGTTCTCGAAAGCATTCATCAACATGGCTGAAAACATGAGGCTGAACAGTGATGGTGCCAGGACACATCCTTGCTTCACTCCATTGGTTACAGGAAAGGGTTCAGACAGTTCACCATTTTCCTGTACTCTTGCCTGCATGCCGTCATGAAATAGCCGCACTATTTGGACAAACTTTCGTGGACAGCCATATTTTGCCATAATCTTCCACAGTCCTTCTCTGCTGACTGTATCAAAAGCCTTGGTAAGGTCAATGAAAGTGGAGAACATTTCGCAGTTCTGTTCCTGACATTTCTCTTGCAGCTGCCTTGCAGCGAAAATCATGTCAACAGTTCCACGTTCTTTTCTGAAGCCACATTGACTCTCAGGAAGAAGACCTTGATCGAGATGGGCTGTGAGGCGATTGAGAAGAATTCTGGCGAGTATCTTCCCTGCAATTGAAAGCAAGGAGATGCCTCGGTGGTTGTCACAGGATTGGCGGTTTCCTTTACGTTTGTAAAGGTGGACTATTGACGCGTCCTTAAAATCTTGTGGCATGGTCTCGTTCATCCATATGTTTGTGAAGACTTGGTGAAGCTGCTCTGTTAGGACCGGCCCACCTGCCTTGTATATCTCTGCTGGGATGGAGTCAGGACCAGGTGCCTTGCCGCTGGAGAGTTGTTGGATGGCTTTGTTTATTTCCACTATGGTTGGCAGGTCACCAAGTGTCTCATTGGTGGGAACTTGAGGAAGGCAGTTGATGGTTTCATCATCGAAGAAGGAAGTTGCATTTAAGATTTTGCTGAAATGCTCTGCCCAGCGTTGGAGGATTTCTTTCTTATCGGTGACCAATGTTCCCCCGTCTGCACTGAGGAGGGGAACTATACCTGGTGATGAAGGACCATAGACCGCTTTCAGTGAGTCGTAGAAGTTTTTCATATCATGTCTGTCAGCAAAGCCCTGAATTTCATCAGCTTTGCTGCTCAGCCAGGAGTCCCGCATGTGCCGAAGTTTCTGCTGCACTACTCTCTGAATGTTCTTGAAAGCATCTTTTTTTGATGTTGACTTTGGGTCATTCAGATGTGCCTTGAGGAGAAGATGTTTCTCGGCCAGCAATTGGTTGATGTCTTCGGAATTTTCATCAAACCAGTCTTTATGCTTTCGGGGGGCTGGACCCAGGATTTCCATAGCAGTGTTGTAAATTGTGTCCTTTAGGGCTCTCCATTCTGTTTCTGTATCCTGTTTAGCTTCAGCATTGGGCTTGAGGCGGTCTTCCAGCATATTTTCAAATGACTGCTGCATTTTCTTGCTGTTTAGGCGGGTGACATTTAGCTTTGTTTGCATTTTCGCCCCTTGAGGACGCCGTGGTGGCCTGATGTGGATGTTCATTTTCGAGACAATGAGACGATGGTCTGTCCAACATTCGGCACCACACATGGATTTTGTCACTCGAACGTCTTGTCTGTCACTCCTCCTGACGATGACATAGTCAATGAGGTGCCAGTGTTTCGAGAGAGGGTGCATCCACGATGTCCTATTTCTCATGGGGAGACGGAAAATTGTGTTCGTAATCACGAGACCATGTTCGGCACATGTCTGAAGGAGGCGGAGTCCATTGCTGTTACAATTTCCGACTCCATGCTTTCCAATAATGCCACTCCAAGAGGTGGTGTCCGTGCCTACTCTGGCATTGAAATCCCCAAGGAGTATAAGTTTGTCTCCTTTGGGAACAGATGTTAATACACTGTGCAGGTCCTCATAGAACTTGTTCTTGACATCATCTTCGTTGGTCATAGTTGGTGCGTAGACACTCACAATGGTTGCGTGCTTCCTTCCATTCAGCAGAGGCAACTTCATGGTCATAAGCCTGTCGTTTATAGCCTTTGGAAATCCAGCTAATTTGCCGACCAGGGCCGACTTAACGGCAAATCCCACACCGGATTGGCGTCTTTCCTCGCTTTTCCTTCCACTCCAGAAAAATGTGTAGCCGGCACCAATTTCACAGATTTGGCCTTCTTCTGCAAGTCGTGTCTCGCTCAAGGCTGCAATGTCGATGTTGTACCTGCCCAGCTCTCTCCCAATCAGTGCTGTTCGTCTCTCTGGACCCGACGCGCCGTCTCTGTCAAGTAGGGTGCGTACATTCCAAGTTCCAATTGTTAAGGGAATATGGTTTACTCTTTTAGCTTTGCTTGTTTTATCTTTCTTTGTATGTCGACCGCAGTTAAGGGTACCCACCAACCGCGGCTAGCTGGTTAGGTAGTGATGAAGCAGACAATGTTTAGGGCACCTTTTCTAGCCCCTTCCTCATGCTATGGAGGTGAGCAGTGTGTTCCTATAGAGGGCTGCTCAGTCGCTCAGGGGGCTGCCGAATCCCACTGCTGCTCCGGTCAGTAGAAGACGACCATATGGCCTGAGCCGCCTGTGTGCAGGTCTGCGACTACGGCTGCCAGCGTACCCACGCCTGCCGCTTTGCCGCTCGCCCATCGCCACAGGGCTTGAAGGTGATATGTGACGTTGGATGAAGAATGACTTGCGCGATGACTTGGATTAAAGTGAGGAAGAGTTGCGCAATTCGTCGACCTCACTCTCTCGCCTGAGTCCATCTGAGTCCAGTGGCAAGACAAGTCGAGACGATTGGAGACGAATACAGGTGCAGTGGATGACCAGGGCGCTCTACGTGCCTTGCCGTGCTCATTACGTTCCACAACGCTTTGCAGGTAAACGCCGTCTTGCCCGTTGAATCAGGAATGATTTCTTCCACGCAGTCTGCCGAATCCTGTCTTCACATGCTGGGTAGGCATACCCTAGTTTACCTCTTGGTTTGACACCAAATCGGATACCCATGCCTGGTTTAGCCAGCCTCTCACAGCTGTTGCCCGGGGGGTGGCCGCTGTCGCATGCTGACAGCTACTAGGAGACAAAGGCACGAGCTGGGTGTCAGACTTGGACCAGTGGGGGATGGGTCCTGAAAGGACATGAGAGCCATCCTTACCAAAGGTGCTACCAATGCCTGACATGTACACACTTGATACATTTGTACATACATACACATAAAGACAGACAAGCACAAAGACACACCCATACCATTACTACTGTCATCACAACTATACACAAGTACAGACACACTTACCCATACACAAGAACACTCAAGTACAAACACAAAGACAGCCAAGTACAAAGACACACACATACCATTACTACTGTCACAACAACAACTATACACAAGTACACACAGACACACTCACCCATACACAAAGAGGGCCACACAAACCATTACTACTGGTACCACAACCACTACAGATACACTCACCTATAAACAAATACATAAACAAAACGTGTCCCTACAAGAATATCACATACCCCCTTTTGGTAAAGAACGCGGATGTCTGAGACAGCCCCTACGTCATCAACGCCATAGGCAAAAGTCATTAATTATGAGTCACCGGTGTGTAGGGAAGCAGGCGGGCGTGAGAATAGCTTGTCTAACTGCCACGTCAGCTATGTAGGGTCGTGTGCAGAACCAGTGTATAAAATAGACGGCGTCTCTTGTGAACTCAGTACCAGTTCACGGCTGACTTGGGTATCTACAGAGGTGCTTCAGGCTGGTGTGAGCAGTGTTCGTGTAGTAAGCAGATATTGTTCACGTACTGACTTGGCTAGCTACATCGGTGAAACAGGTTGGTGTGAGCATTGTCGACAGTCTGTTTTTTAGTGGATTTTACCACTTCTCCTTGTGAATTTTTTTACTGTTTTTTCTTTACTGAAGTAGTAGGTATTGCAGTCTTGTAAGTTTCAATGTGTTTTATTTACCTCCACAGGTTAATTTTGCACCAGCGCCTCACTTCTTGACAGTCCATACTGTTGGCAACGAAGAACGCAATTTTGAAAGCCGTATACTAGACTTGGAAAAAATCTTCAACCCAGTCTTGAAGGACAACCACAGAAGAAAAGTCATCGAACAAAAGACAGCAGTGAAGAAGGCAGCTGTAGTCTAATTAGCATGTATACCTCTCTGCCCTATTAAAAGAGTTATAACCAGAAATAAAACTAGTATGCATTTCCTTAATGTCGTTGGCGAGGGTATGAGTATTATGTTGGACAAATGACCAGTGGTTGTGTGGTAGATGTTTAGTTTTGGTGATAGGAAAGAAGTGTTGGTAGAATTCTACAGTACAAGAAGCAAAATTTGTTTGAGTCCAAGTGATTTGTCTGTAAGCTCTGTGTGTCATGTGTTTCCTTATTATATGTTTGTGTTCTAGTAGTACTTGTTGGGTGGTTCATCTGATATGGTTTAAGTTTTAATTTGTGAATTGTTTTGTATGATATGTTCTTGTTGTCTTTGTGTATCTCATTACGTATTCTTTAATAGAACCCAAATTTGGGAAATTTCATGTAAAGTGTATATTAGAATAAGTTGTGTTATAGCAAGTTGAAGATGTCAGCCATGGGAAATGGATCTTTGGTGACGAATACTCGGATGAACTATCCCCGATGGACTCACAGATTACATGGCCATACATGTTGTTAACTGTCATGGGTGTTTCAATGGAGCACGTGTACAATTGAGGTTTTGAAGTTCTTGGTGATGTAACCACTTTGTGTTAGAAAGCAACCAAGACTGTGGAGAGATGAGTGCTGTATAAGGGTTTTTGTACCAGATACGGTGAAGGTCTTTGGTAAAGTAATACAAGGAAAGGGGTGACATTGATAGCGTCTTTTCAGATAAGACACATTTGACTACAGAAGTTACATTTTTTTTTTTCTTAGTTTTGTGGACTTACTTTTTCCATAGCTATTTCTGTACTTGACCTTTTCCTTTTTGGTGACTTATTTATAAGTTTAGTTGAAATATTTCTGTCTTTGGACGATGTTTTTCATATTTGGTTATTTTTATGTTTGAATTTATAATTTTTGATCAACCTTTTAGTTGTAATATGTTTTCCTAGATTTTTATAAGCTTGGTCGAGACATTTCGTATTTTGGCCTTTTCGCCTTTGGTTATATTTTACTAGGTTTTTTTTTATACATTTGACTGTTCTGTATTTGACATAACTTCTTCTAAGACATTGTTCATGTCTGGTCATGTAAGCTCTGAGCCGACAAGACAACGTCATGAGCACAAACCACTAAAGAAAATCAACAAAAAACTTGGTTTCAATATTTTTATCACCAAAATGTGTGTTATTCATCAAAACACTTTAGTGATATAAAAAAAAATCAATGACTTACATGAGTAGTGAAAAACAGTTTAGAGATATAAGAAAAAATCAATGACATAGATGAGTAGTGAAAAACACTTTAATGATATAAGAAAAAATCAATGACATAGATGCTTAGTGAAAAACACTTTAGTGATATAAGAAACAATCAATGACATACATGAGTAGTGAAAAGCACTTTAATGATATAAGAAAAAATCAATGACATACATGCTTAGTGAAAAAACACTTTAGTGATATAAGAAAAAATCAATGACATACATGAGTAGTGAAAAACAGTTTAGAGATATAAGAAAAAATCAATGACATAGATGAGTAGTGAAAAACACTTTAATGATATAAGAAAAAATCAATGACATACATGATTAGTGAAAAACAGTTTAGAGATATAAGAAAACATCAATGACATACATGCTTAGTGAAAAAACACTTTAGTGATATAAGATAAAAGCAATGACATACATGAGTAGTGAAAAACAGTTTAGAGATATAAGAAAAAATCAATGACATACATGATTAGTGAAAAAACACTTTAGTGATATAAGATAAAAGCAATGACATACATGAGTAGTGAAAAACAGTTTAGAGATATAAGAAAAAATCAATGACATACATGATTAGTGAAAAAACACTTTAGTGATATAAGATAAAAGCAATGACATACATGATTAGTGAAAAAACAGTTTAGTGATATAAGAAACAATCAATGACATAGATGATTAGTGAAAAACCAAAAAGTTCTGGATTAGTGATCTTCATTCTTCTGGGCTCTGGTGGTTGACTATCAAAAACACTGTTGTTGTCGAAGTCATCACACATACCTTATTTGTTTCGGATCCAGAATAAAGACATGTATGAGATATACAAAATATCTGAATACTTCTTTTTATCATACCAAAACCACCCGATAGCGGTGGTCGACACTTTTTTCTAATACTACCACTTAATTGGGTAGCATAAGCGATAGGTCCTTGCAGTACGCCTTAAGGGCTGCCAAGCTGTCTCTATCATTTGGTTGGATATCCTCTGCTACTATGAGTGGAGGTGTTGCCAGGGTGTCTAAGGGTGTCATCCTTTCTCGTGATGTCTGGTGATGTAAGTACCGTTGTAGGTTCGAATTGTATAGATTGTCACGTAACTGACAGGGATAATCATTGTGAATGTTCCTATTATGGCGGGTAAGGTTATCATTGAAGATACAGTGTTGGCAGTCTGGTACTTGCGTTAGACTACGAGGCTGGTGTAAATAGATAGGTGGTGCTGTCGTCTCTGGTATTGTAGTATTTGGTGTATTCATACGTGGCTGATGACGTATTCGTATGTGTTTTTGTAGGCCATCGTTCGTATTATACACCTTATTACATAACTGACAGGGATATAGTTGGTCTTTCCCCTCATGAATGGTCCGAATGTGACGATTAAGGGTATACTTATCACAATAGGCTTTGTCGCACACTGAACACCTGAAAGTAGATCTGGTGGTCATATTGATAAACTGGTCACAAGTCACACTTTCGCTTTCTTACAATCCCAAAAAATTTTCTGGTGTATACAATGTTTCACTGTTTTATCAGAGGCCAACGACACGAATAAGGCTCACACCAAGTTTCACTGCTGTAGCTAGCCAAGTCACTACGTGAAAAATAGCTGGTTACTACACGAACAATGCTCACACCAACCTGTTTCACCGATGTAGCTAGCCAAGTCAGTACGTGAACAATATCTGCTTACTACACGAACACTGCTCACACCAGCCTGAATCACCTCTGTAGATACCCAAGTCAGCCGTGAACTGGTACTGAGTTCACAAGAGATGCCGTCTATTTTATACACTGGTTCTGCACACGACCCTACATAGCTGACGTGGCAGTTAGACAAGCTATTCTCACGCCCGCCTGCTTCCCTACACACCGGTGACTCATACTTAATGACTTTTGCCTATAGCGTTGATGACGTAGGGGCTGTCTCGGACATCCGCGTTCTTTACCAAAAGGGGGTATGTGATATTCTTGTAGGGACACGTTTTGTTTATGTATTTGTTTATAGGTGAGTGTATCTGTAGTGGTTGTGGTACCAGTAGTAATGGTTTGTGTGGCCCTCTTTGTGTATGGGTGAGTGTGTCTGTGTGTACTTGTGTATAGTTGTTGTTGTGACAGTAGTAATGGTATGGTTTGTCTGTACTTCTGTGTCTGTATGTACAAGTGTGTCTGTGTCTTTGTATTTGTCTTTGAGTGTTCTTGTGTATGGGTGAGTGTGTCTGTGTGTACTTGTGTATAGTTGTGATGACAGTAGTAATAGTATGGATTGTCTGTACTTCTGTGTCTGTATGTATAAGTGTGTCTGTGTCTTTGTGTGGTTTTGTTTGTAGGTGTGTATTTGTGTAATTGATTATGGGTGAGTGTGTCTGTACTTGTGTATAGTTGTGATGACAGTAGTAATAGTATGGATTGTCTGTACTTCTGTGTCTGTATGTACAAGTGTGTCTGTGTCTTTGTGTGGTATTGTTTGTAGGTGTGTATTTGTGTAATTGATTATGGGTGAGTGTGTCTGTACTTGTGTATAGTTGTGATGACAGTAGTAATGGTTTGTGTGGCCCTCTTTGTGTATGGGTGAGTGTGTCTGTGTGTACTTGTGTATAGTTGTTGTTGTGACAGTAGTAATGGTATGGTTTGTCTGTACTTCTGAATCTGTACGTGAGTACGTGTGTGTGTTTGGTTGTCTTTGTATTTGTCTTTGAGTGTTCTTGTGTATGGGTGAGTGTGTCTGTACTTGTGTATATCTGTTGATAGTGACAGTAGTAATGGTATGGTTTGTCTGTACTTCTGAATCTGTACGTGTGTTTGTTTGGTTGTCTTTGTATTTGTCTTTGAGTGTTCTTGTGTATTTGTTTATGGGTATGTACTTGAGTATAGTTGTGATGACAGTAGTAATCGTTGGCGATGGGTGTGTATGTGTGTGTACTTGGCTGTCTTTGTATTTGTCTTTGAGTGTTCTTGTGTATGGGTGAGTGTGTATGTACTTGTGTATAGTTGTGATGACAGTAGTAATAGTATGGGTGTGTCTTTGTGCTTGTCTGTCTTTATGTGTATGTATGTACAAATGTATCAAGTGTGTACATGTGTGTACTTGGCTGTCTTTGTGTTTGTATGACCCTCTTTGTATGATTTTTACACACCCCACAAAAAAGAGACTTGTATCTCTAACAACGCACCAGCTAATATTCTTGTCGGTAATATTGGTAGTACTATTATCACTACTATTGATTCTTCCTCACTTTACCCACCACCATTGCACTATACGTACTTTCCCCTACAATTTAAGTGGTCACTCGACTACTTAACCAGTGCTTGACCACTGCTTGACCACGTCATCGATCATTTTAACCACTACCATAAGCTTAGGCACATCGTCCTCTACAATTAAAGTGGTCACTCGACCACTTGACCACTACTTGACCACCACTTGACCACTAATTTACCACTAATTTACCACCCTTTAAGCATTTCCATGTCGTTACAATCACTTTCCCTCTAACATTTATTCACTTGACCACTGCTTGACCACTAATTTACCACTCTTTAATCATCACCATATCGTTACAATCACTTTTCCCCTAAAATGTATTCACTTGACCACTTGACCACTGCTTGACCACTAATTTACCACTCTTTAATCATCACCATATCGTTACAATCACTTTTCCCTAAAATTTCCCTAAAATTTTCCTCACTTAACCACCGCTTGACCACTACTTGACCACTAATTTACCACTAATTTAAGCATTACCATGTCACTACGACCAATTTTCCCTAAAATTTTCCTTACTTGACCACTTGACCACTGCTTGACCTCTAATTTACCACTCTTTAATCATCACCATCTAATTACAATCACTTTTACCTAAAATTTTCTTACTTGACTACTTGACCCTTACTTGACCATTGCTTGACCACTGGTTGACCAGTAATTTACCACTCTTTAATCATCACCATATCGTTACAATCACGTTTCCCTAAAATTTCCCTAAAATTTTCCTCACTTAACCACCGCTTGACCACTGCTTGACCACTACTTGACCACTAATTTAAGCATTACCATGTCACTACGACCAATTTCCCTAAAATGTTCCTTACTTGACCACTTGACCACTGCTTGACCACAGCTTGACCTCTAATTTAACCACTCTTTAATCATCACCATCTCATTACAATCACTTTTACCTAAAATTTCCTTACTTGACTACTTGACCCTTACTTGACCATTGCTTGACCACTGGTTGACCAGTGTGTAACTGCGAACACCTCTTATTACATTTATGACCACCCCTATATCACTCCTACTTGATAATACCCCTTACCATCAAATGACACCCATTATAACTTTATAAGATTTCCTTTGTAATCGGTGAATATACCACCCTTTACTTTCACTTAGACACTACTATCACACTGTTCAGATGATAGTAACCATCTACACCTCTTACTTCGTCGAGTATAACCACGACCCATCACACCCTTGGCAGTTTATACATTACTCACCACGCATACTAATACATTATGTCTACGCCACCACCATATATACAACCCATGACTAGAAACTACGACCCATCACACCCTTGGCAGTTTATACATTACTCACCACGCATACTAACACATTCATATACGTAACCAAAATATATATAACTTTTCCCCTCCCTCATCCCTGCTCACAACCTCGCTTTCTAGAACCAAGTAAAAATTACCTTAATTACTTTCACAGACATCCGTCAAAAAACCGTTCCCACACGCCGCCAACAATTTTACCGAGTCGACAATTTTCCCAAAAAATACCCCCCATATTTACTTCATAACCCCTATCAGCCGCCATTACCCGCCAAAAAAATATGTGTCTGGAGGCCTCAATACACTACTCTCTACAACACTGTGAACTGACTCTACAACACCGTGAACTGACTCTACAACACTGTGAACTGACTCTACAACACTGTGAACTGACTCTACACCACTATGAACTGACTCTACAACACTGTGAACTGACTCTACAACACTATGAACTGACTCTACAACACTGTGAACTGACTCTACAACACTGTGAACTGACTCTACAACACTATGAACTGACTCTACAACACTGTGAACTGACTCTACAACACTGTGAACTGACTCTACAACACTGTGAACTGACTCTACAACACTGTGAACTGACTCTACAACACTATGAACTGACTCTACAACACTGTGAACTGACTCTACAACACTGTGAACTGACTCTACAACACTGTGAACTGACTCTACAACACTGTGAACTGACTCTACAACACTGTGAACTGACTCTACAACACTGTGAACTGACTCTACAACACTGTGAACTGACTCTACAACACTGTGAACTGTCTGTACAACACTGTGAACTGACTCTACAACACTGTGAACTGACTCTACAACACTGTGAACTGACTCTACAACACTGTGATGTGACTCTACAACACTGTGAACTGACTCTACAACACTGTGAACTGACTCTACAACACTGTGAACTGACTCTACAACACTGTGAACTGACTCTACAACACTGTGAACTGACTCTACAACACTGTGAACTGACTCTACAACACTGTGAACTGACTCTACAACACCGTGAACTGACTCTGCAACACTGTGAACTGTCTGTACAACACTGTGAACTGACTCTACAACACTGTGAACTGACTCTACAACACTGTGAACTGACTCTACAACACTGTGAACTGTCTGTACAACACTGTGAACTGACTCTACAACACTGTGAACTGACTCTACAACAATGTGAACTGACTCTACAACACTGTGAACTGACTGTATAATACTGTGAACTAACTCTACAACACTATGAACTGACTCTACAACACTATGAACTGACTCTACAACACTGTGAACTGACTCTACAACACTGTGAACTGACTGTATAATACTGTGAACTGACTCTACAACACTGTGAACTGACTCTACAACACTATGAACTGACTCTACAACACTGTGAACTGACTGTATAATACTGTGAACTAACTCTACAACACCTATGAACTGACTCTACAACACTATGAACTGACTCTACAACACTGTGAACTGACTCTACAACACTGTGAACTGACTGTATAATACTGTGAACTAACTCTACAACACTGTGAACTGACTCTACAACACTGTGAACTGACTCTACAACACTGTGAACTGACTGTATAATACTGTGAACTAACTCTACAACACTGTGAACTGACTCTACAACACTGTGAACTGACTCTACAACACTGTGAACTGACTCTACAACACTATGAACTGACTCTACAACACTATGAACTGACTGTATAATACTGTGAACTAACTCTACAACACTATGAACTGACTCTACAACACTATGAACTGACTGTATAATACTGTGAACTGACTCTACAACACTGTGAACTGACTCTACAACACTGTGAACTGACTCTACAACACTGTAAACTGACTCTACAACACTATGAACTGACTGTATAATACTGTGAATTGACTCTACAACACTGTGAACTGACTCTACAACACTGTGAACTGACTCTACAACACTGTGAACTGACACTACTGTCACAAAAATAAAACACCGCGTTTAACCAGTTGATTACTATAGAGACTTTCTGATTAACCGGCCTATCTGCAAAGCCAAAACTATTTTAACTAACAGAAAAAACAAATTGGATGTCAAAATCCCCAGGACGGTCAAAAGTTGCAGCTGCACGTGTTTACATGGGGTCGACAAAATGGGAACATTTGGAAGTGAGTGAGATGAATCTATACACCACTTTGACAGTTCATAAACAGGTCGGATTTAAGCGGAAGTACTCAGCTCGGGAGAAAACAGTCCGTCTGTCATTTAGAGTTTCCGGACATCAAGCGAAATGGCGGCTTGTTATTGAAAACTGTTGTTGGGATCATACAGGAACTCGCTAGCTTGTTGTGGGAGTCAAAACAAGTGATGACAACTCTGACATTGATTGAGCCAGGGAGGATAGATTCGGGACAATGGATGATATGCCCAAATAACACCTGTGTGGACATAAAGAATACCGTCACGTGACCAATTTTAGGCTGTTTGAAAAACCATGATTGGGAGAAACAGTGTTGACCAAAACCGTGGATTAGGATGGACGTGTTTGTGGGAGAGCTCTACAGTGTTAGATTAATTTAAAATAACTAGCATGTGTCGTTATGGCAAAGTGTAGCAGCCATCCCGGAATGAGGATAGTTTGCATAAGGTAGTTATATAGTCTAATTAGTCCTAATTAATATAGGCAGTAGTCTTGTTAAAACTAGAGTGTGATGATTAGCACTGTTAGTTGAAAACTAGTTAGAGTAGTGAAGTGATAATTGGCTCTGCTAGGATGAATAGGATAGAGGAGTGATAATTGGAGAGATTTAAGATGGGGAAAGTGTCCAATGGGGGGATCTTTCAATGGTTTGCCCACTGAAGTTGTGCACTCTGTTTATGGGTCTTTCCTTGTCATAGCCTGATTCGGACGTAGGCGAGGAGCTAATATGCTCTATGACAGAGTTTAGTTAGCTGTAAAATAACTGAGCAAGGCAATAGGCTTACACTCAGCCGGTAGGATCAGTGACTAGTGCTATCACAAGATGTGTTGTTTCTCTCACAGGTTCCATACCAGTTACGAGGAAGTTCAACACTGGGTTTGATGAAATGCAACGTCAATTAGACATAACACCAGTTGGACACTAAAATGTTTCTTACTAAAAGGAATAACGTCCGAGAAGAAAGATGGTATTATGTTTACGCTAGACTCATAATCAGGAGGGTTCACCATAACATGACTCAGAAGAGCCAACCAATATAACGATTCCTGCGTGTTAAGGTTCACCTAAGATGGGCGATGATTGTTGATGCAACACACAGCATAAGAACATTAGTACCTAAACAAGAACATTAAAATATAATAGTCACATGGTGTGATATATTCTAGTGAAATAGTTCAAAAGACATGATACCTGAACCTAGATAGACACTAGTTAGGTTCAAGTATATTAACAATAACAGTGATACCTAAATACTCACTACAAAGGATTTGTGCATTCTTTAAGAACGATAGGAAATTATGTGCATTGGGCAACCAGTCCATGATCAGCTGTAATTTACAAACAGTATCTATTTCGGATGATCAGGAAGATGGATTACCAGGTAGCTACAGATGACAGTCGGTGTCCGGCAGGAGAGATACAGTACCGGGTGAGGTGGACTTGTTCTGACTTAACGTGCTGTGGTGTGTCCTTGCAAGGATGAACTGACTATGCTATTATCTGAGAGTCCGATCCTACACACATTATAGAACACATCACACATTTTCTTCGCATACACGTCTCATATACGTTACACTTTTCTTTTAATAAATTAATCTGTATTAATTTTTAGAAGCAAGAGTTGTTGAATATGTTGCGTTGGGGAAGTATGAGAGGGGGCATAGTACGACAGTGAGAGAGTGATAGGAAAAGGTGTCCACGGGCTGATGGAGTGTGTTGGACGGAAGCTGGTGGATTCTCCAGGATATTGATAAGGGAAAAAAAATTATAATGTGGGTGTTGACTCTCCTCACTCCAGGGACGACACTTTAAAGGAGGACACGACATCTACAACACTGTGAACTGACTCTACAACACTATGAAGTGACTGTATAATACTGTGAACTGACTCTACAAAACTGTGAACTGACTCTACAACACTGTGAACTGACTCTACAACACTGTGAACTGACTGTATAATACTGTGATCTGACTCTACAATACTGTGAACTAACTCTACAACAATGTGAACTGACTGTATAATACTGTGAACTGACTCTACAACACTGTGAACTGACTGTATAATACTGTGAACTAACTCTAAAACACTGTGAACTGACTCTACAACACTGTGAACTGACTCTACAACACTGTGAACTAACTCTACAACACTGTGAACTGACTCTACAACACTGTGAACTGACTGTATAATACTGTGATCTGACTCTACAATACTGTGAACTAACTCTACAACAATGTGAACTGACTGTATAATACTGTGATCTGACTCTACAACACTGTGAACTAACTCTACAACAATGTGAACTGACTGTATATGACTGTGAACTGACTCTACAACACTGTGAACTGACTGTATAATACTGTGAACTAACTCTAAAACACTGTGAACTGACTCTACGACACTGTGAACTGACTCTAAAACACTGTGAACTAATTCTACAACACTGTGAACTGACTCTACAACACTGTGAACTGACTGTATAACACTGTGAACTAACTCTACAACACTGTGAACTGTCTGTACAACACTGTGAACTGACTCTACAACACTGTGAACTGACTCTAAAATACTGTGAACTGACTCTACAACACTGTGAACTGACTCTACAACACTGTGAACTGACTCTACAACACTGTGAACTGACTCTAGAACACTGTGAACTGACTCTAGAACACTGTGAACTGACTCTACAACACTGTGAACTGACTCTACAACACTGTGAACTGACTCTACAACACTGTGAACTGACTCTACAATACTGTGAACTGACTCTACAACACTGTGAACTGACTCTACAACACTGTGAACTGACTCTACAACACTGTGAACTGACTCTACAATACTGTGAACTAACTCTACAACACTGTGAACTGACTGTACAACACTGTGAACTGACTGTACAACACTGTGAACTGACTCTACAACACTGTGAACTAACTCTACAACACTGTGAATTGACTCTACAACACTGTGAACTAACTCTACAACACTGTGAACTGACTGTATATTACTGTGAAAAAACTCTACAACACTGTGAACTGACTCTACAACACTGTGAACTGTCTGTACAACACTGTGAACTGACTCTACAACACTGTGAACTAACTCTACAACACTGTGAACTAACTCTACAACACTGTGAACTAACTCTACAACACTGTGAACTGACTCTAGAACACTGTGAACTAACTCTACAACACTGTGAACTGACTCTACAACACTGTGAACTGACTCTACAACACTGTGAACTGACTCTACAACACTGTGAACTGACTCTACAATACTGTGAACTGACTCTACAACACTGTGAACTAACTCTACAACACTGTGAACTGACTCTACAACACTGTGAACTGACTCTACAATACTGTGAACTAACTCTACAACACTGTGAACTGACTGTACAACACTGTGAACTGACTCTACAGCACTGTGAACTGACTCTACAACACTGTGAACTGACTCTACAACACTGTGAACTGTCTCTACAACACTTTGAACTAACTCTACAACACTGTGAACTGACTCTACAACACTGTGAACTAACTCTACAACACTGTGATGTGACTCTACAACACTGTGAACTAACTCTACAACACTGTGAACTAACTCTACAACACTGTGATGTGACTCTACAACACTGTGAACTGACTCTACAACACTGTGAACTGACTCTACAACACTGTGAACTGACTCTACAACACTGTGAACTGACTGTATAATACTGTGAACTGACTCTACAACACTGTGAACTGACTCTACAATACTGTGAACTGACTCTACAACACTGTGAACTGACTGTATAATACTGTGAACTGACTCTACAACACTGTGAACTGACTCTACAACACTGTGAACTGACTCTACAACACTGTGAACTGACTCTACAACACTGTGAACTGACTGTATAATACTGTGAACTACCTCTACAACACTATGAACTGACTCTACAACACTATGAACTGACTCTACAACACTGTGAACTGACTCTACAACACTGTGAACTGACTGTATAATACTGTGAACTGACTCTACAACACTGTGAACTGACTCTACAATACTGTGAACTGACTCTACAACACTGTGAACTGACTGTATAATACTGTGAACTGACTCTACAACACTGTGAACTGACTCTACAACACTGTGAACTGACTCTACAACACTGTGAACTAACTCTACAACAATGTGAACTGACTGTATAATACTGTGAACTGACTCTACAACACTATGAACTAACTCTACAACACTGTGAACTGACTCTACAACACTGTGAACTAACTCTACAACACTGTGATGTGACTCTACAACACTGTGAACTGACTCTACAACACTGTGATGTGACTCTACAACACTGTGAACTAACTCTACAACACTGTGAACTGACTCTACAACACTGTGAACTAACTCTACAACACTGTGATGTGACTCTACAACACTGTGAACTAACTCTACAACACTGTGAACTAACTCTACAACACTGTGATGTGACTCTACAACACTGTGAACTGACTCTACAACACTGTGAACTGACTCTACAACACTGTGAACTGACTCTACAACACGGTGAACTGACTGTATAATACTGTGAACTGACTCTACAACACTGTGAACTGACTCTACAACACTATGAACTGACTCTACAACACTGTGAACTGACTGTATAATACTGTGAACTAACTCTACAACACTATGAACTGACTCTACAACACTATGAACTGACTCTAAAACACTGTGAACTGACTCTACAACACTATGAACTGACTCTACAACACTGTGAACTGACTGTATAATACTGTGAACTAACTCTACAACACTGTGAACTGACTCTACAACACTATGAACTGACTCTACAACACTGTGAACTGACTCTACAACACTGTGAACTGACTGTATAATACTGTGAACTAACTCTACAACACTATGAACTGACTCTACAACACTATGAACTGACTGTATAATACTGTGAACTGACTCTACAACACTGTTAACTGACTCTACAACACTGTGAACTGACTCTACAACACTGTGAACTGACTCTACAACACTATGAACTGACTGTATAATACTGTGAACTGACTCTACAACACTGTGAACTGACTCTACAACACTGTGAACTGACTCTACAACACTGTGAACTGACTCTACTGTCACAAAAATAAAACACCGCGTTTAACCAGTTGATTACTATAGAGACTTTCTGATTAACCGGCCTATCTGCAAAGCCAAAACTATTTTAACTAACAGAAAAAACAAATTGGATGTCAAAATCCCCAGGACGGTCAAAAGTTGCAGCTGCACGTGTTTACATGGGGTCGACAAAATGGGAACATTTGGAAGTGAGTGAGATGAATCTATACACCACTTTGACAGTTCATAAACAGGTCGGATTTAAGCGGAAGTACTCAGCTCGGGAGAAAACAGTCCGTCTGTCATTTAGAGTTTCCGGACATCAAGCGAAATGGCGGCTTGTTATTGAAAACTGTTGTTGGGATCATACAGGAACTCGCTAGCTTGTTGTGGGAGTCAAAACAAGTGATGACAACTCTGACATTGATTGAGCCAGGGAGGATAGATTCGGGACAATGGATGATATGCCCAAATAACACCTGTGTGGACATAAAGAATACCGTCACGTGACCAATTTTAGGCTGTTTGAAAAACCATGATTGGGAGAAACAGTGTTGACCAAAACCGTGGATTAGGATGGACGTGTTTGTGGGAGAGCTCTACAGTGTTAGATTAATTTAAAATTAACTAGCATGTGTCGTTATGGCAAAGTGTAGCAGCCATCCCGGAATGAGGATAGTTTGCATAAGGTAGTTATATAGTCTAATTAGTCCTAATTAATATAGGCAGTAGTCTTGTTAAAACTAGAGTGTGATGATTAGCACTGTTAGTTGAAAACTAGTTAGAGTAGTGAAGTGATAATTGGCTCTGCTAGGATGAATATGATAGCGGGGTGATAATTGAAGAGATTTTAGATGGGGAAAGTGTCCAGTGGGGGATCTTTCAATGGTTTGCCCACTGAAGTTGTGCACTCTGTTTATGGGTCTTTCCTTGTCATCGCCTGATTCGGAACGTAGGTGAGGAGCTAATATGCTCTATGACAGAGTTTAGTTAGCTGTAAAATAACTGAGCAAGGCAATAGGCTTACACTCAGCCGGTAGGATCAGTGACTAGTACTATCACCAGATGTGTTGTTTCTCTCACAGGTTCCATACCAGTTACGAGGAAGTTCAACACTGGGTTTGATGAAATGCAACGTCAATTAGACATAACACCAGTTGGACACTAAAATGTTTCTTACTAAAAGGAATAACGTCCGAGAAGAAAGATGGTATTATGTTTACGCTGGACTCATAATCAGGAGGGTTCACCATAACATGACTCAGAAGAGCCAACCAATATAACGATTCCTGCGTGTTAAGGTTCACCTAAGATGGGTGATGATTGTTGATGCAACACACAGCATAAGAACATTAGTACCTAAACAAGAACATTAAAATATAATAGTCACATGGTGTGATATATTCTAGTGAAATAGTTCAAAAGACATGATACCTGAACTTAGATAGACACTAGTTAGGTTCAAGTATATTAACAATAACAGTGATACCTAAATACTCACTACAAAGGATTTGTGCGTTCTTTAAGAACGATAGGAAATTATGTGCATTGGGCAACCAGTCCATGATCAGCTGTAATTTACAAACAGTATCTATTTCGGATGATCAGGAAGATGGATTACCAGGTAGCTACAGATGACAGTCGGTGTCCGGCAGGAGAGATACAGTACCGGGTGAGGTGGACTTGTTCTGACTTAACGTGCTGTGGTGTGTCCTTGCAAGGATGAACTGACTATGCTATTATCTGAGAGTCCGATCCTACACACATTATAGAACACATCACACATTTTCTTCGCATACACGTCTCATATACGTTACACTTTTCTTTTAATAAATTAATCTGTATTAATTTTTAGAAGCAAGAGTTGTTGAATATGTTGCGTTGGGGAAGTATGAGAGGGGGCATAGTACGACAGTGAGAGAGTGATAGGAAAAGGTGTCCACGGGCTGATGGAGTGTGTTGGACGGAAGCTGGTGGATTCTCCAGGATATTGATAAGGGAAAAAAAATTATAATGTGGGTGTTGACTCTCCTCACTCCAGGGACGACACTTTAAAGGAGGACACGACATCTACAACACTGTGAACTGACTCTACAAAACTATGAAGTGACTGTATAATACTGTGAACTGACTCTACAAAACTGTGAACTGACTCTACAACACTGTGAACTGACTCTACAACACTGTGAACTGACTCTACAACACTGTGAACTAACTCTACAACACTGTGAACTGACTCTACAACACTGTGAATTGACTGTATAATACTGTGATCTGACTCTACAATACTGTGAACTAACTCTACAACAATGTGAACTGACTGTATAATACTGTGATCTGACTCTACAACACTGTGAACTGACTCTACAACACTGTGAACTGACTGTATATTACTGTGAACTGACTCTACAACACTGTGAACTGACTGTATAATACTGTGAACTAACTCTAAAACACTGTGAACTGACTCTACGACACTGTGAACTGACTCTACAACACTGTGAACTGACTCTACAACACTGTGAACTGACTCTACAACACTGTGAATTGACTCTACAACACTGTGAACTGACTGTATAACACTGTGAACTAACTCTACAACACTGTGAACTGTCTGTACAACACTGTGAACTGACTCTACAACACTGTGAACTGACTCTAAAACACTGTGAACTGACTCTACAACACTGTGAACTAATCTACAACACTGTGAAATGACTCTACAACACTGTGAACTGACTGTATAATACTGTGAACTGACTGTATAATACTGTGAACTGACTGTATAATACTGTGAACTGACTCTACAACACTATGAACTAACTGTACAACACTGTGAACTAACTCTACAACACTGTGATGTGACTCTACAACACTGTGAACTGACTCTACAACACTGTGAACTGACTCTACAACACTGTGAACTGACTGTATAATACTGTGAACTGACTGTATAATACTGTGAACTGACTGTATAATACTGTGAACTGACTGTATAATACTGTGAACTGACTGTATAATACTGTGAACTGACTCTACAACACTGTGAACTAACTCTACAACACTGTGAACTAACTCTACAACACTGTGATGTGACTCTACAACACTGTGAACTTACTCTACAACACTGTGAACTGACTGTATAATACTGTGAACTGACTCTACAACACTAAGGACTGATTACAACACTTGGGCCTAACTTCACAACAACGTGGCCTGACTTCATAACATGGCCTGTATTCACAACAACGTGGCGTGACTCAAAACAACGTGGCATGACTTCACAACAACGTTGACTGACTACAACACGTTGGCTTGACTTCACAACAACGTGATGTGACTTCACAACAACGTGGCCTGACTTCACAACAACGTGGCCTGCCTTCACAACAACGTGGCGTGACTTCACAACAGCATGGTGTGACTTCACAACAACGTGGTCTGACTTCACAACAGTATGTCGTGACTTTACTTCACCGAGGCCTGACCCCCCCCCCCCCCCCCTCCACACCCCCAACTCTGCTCTGACAACACACACCAGAGCACATTAACTTCAAGACGTTCTTACTAACTTCACAATCCGATATGACACCTTGACAACATCAACCACAAGGAACCAATTCGTGACACAATCACCGCAGACCACGTTAATCAAACTACAATATTTCTGCAGCCGCATTAACACCCGCCAAACGCCTGGCAGTACCACCACCCCACAGCAGCCCAGACTCACTCCATGCCCCCCGACTGCCACAGCTCACTTTCATCGCCAGCATATCCCTCCCTCGACCCCGATTGATAGCAGAACCCAGTCCATCCTTCCCCACTAATTCCCGCATACACATCAGTCTGTAATTAACGCAGAGGAGGTTCAGATTTGGGGAGTGTGCTGGTTTTTGTCTCTCACGTTTCTCTCTCTGGTATCGACCGATGCAAACCACCTCCTCCTCCTCCCCCGGCCCCCAGTTCAAACTGTCGGGTGTCCAACGGCAAGATCGTTATGTTTAAAAATGCCCTGAGATGAAATAAAAAAGGAGAAAAAAAAATCCCAGACCTTCAAGAAACGGAATAAAAACCGGAGAGACAAAATTTATCAGACACGGTCGCTCTTGCACTTCTTGTCTCATTTGAAAAATTCTTATCCATTTACGTGTATATTGCCATCTCCAAGAACTCCCTTCCCTGGCTAAGATCTCCGTCCCCTTTTCGCTGGCGTTTTTGGCGATAATTTTGTAGACGTGCAGACAGCAATGAAGACAGATTCTATTAGAAGCAGCAGTTAATGTCCAAGAAATGAGACCTGCGAAAACAGAAAACTGTGTCAGGAATATGTGCGGTTTTATTCCGTGGCTTTTCTTCCTCTTCTTCTCTGTCTGTTGCTGCGGTAATCGGGTCAGTTTGTTTGTGTCCCGTATTCTTGAATGTTCAGGTTTGGGTTGTAATGCATCTGTGTGAATACACTGCTGTCGTCTTGAATTGTGGTGATTTGTTTTGTCGTCCCTATTGTTGCGTCTACCTGTTATCATTATCATATTCTACTTATCAATTAACTAGCAAATCTACCAACTAGTCTCTCTCTCTCTCTCTCTCTCTCCCATGCATGCATGTATGTATGTATGTATGTATGTATGTATGTATGCATGCATGCATGTTTGTATGTATAAGTAAATATCTGTTGGTGAGCTTGTGATTGTGAGTGAGTATATGCGTAGTCGAGGAAGTGTGTATTTGTGTTATTTAATGGGCGCATAACTGTGAGAGTTTGTGTAATTGATGTGTGCGTCTCTGTATGTGTATGTCTGCCAGCCTGTCTGTCTCATAATATGGTAATATCAATTGTTTATGTTCACAACATTAATTTGACAATTGTTTATTTCTACGTACTCAGTTACATGTCATTTCATCACCTCATCTTCCAATTTTGTCGTTAAGCATCGTGGGGGAGGGAGGATTAATTGACGTCGCAGTGCACGATTGGTGGCACTGGATAATGTCATTCCATGTGATTATGTAATGTTGTTGATGTCTTCTATGCCTCCTCTTGTTCTGGTATCATATCTTCTTTGATGTAGGGCCAATGCTGGTAGTTGATGATGTCGCAGTCTAACGAGATGGCCGAATCATCCGATCTTCTGCCTTTCAATATATGTACCAACAGGTATTGATTTCAGATTTTGTCTAATAACATCATGCCTTATTCAGTCTCGGATAGTTAAGTTGGCAGCTCTCCTCAAGCATCTCATCTCGCAGGTGTTGATTTGATTTCTGTTCACTTCCACACATTTCCTACTGCAATGAAGGCTCCTTTTGCCTGTCTCCCAGACTTCACTGTGTACATTTCTCTCAGACGTCACTGTGCACATTTCCCAGAGACTTCACTGTGTATATTTCTCCCAGACATCGCTGTGCACATTTCTCCCAGACATCGCTGTGCACATTTCTCACAGACATCACTGTGCACATTTCTCCCAGACATCACTGTGCACATTTCTCCCAGACATCGCTGTGCACATTTCTCCCAGGCATCCTGTTGTCCAACATCAGTGTGATGTCATACAGGACCTGAGGTTGCGTGAGTATCCGTTGTCCCATGTCTGGCTTATTGGTGTGAAGACTGGTGGTTCC
This sequence comes from Cepaea nemoralis, assembly GCA_014155875.1. Lineage (NCBI taxonomy): Eukaryota > Metazoa > Mollusca > Gastropoda > Stylommatophora > Helicidae > Cepaea > Cepaea nemoralis. The sequence continues at coordinate 92,490 of JACEFZ010027785.1, read as the reverse complement.
TCGCCGTACAGGCAGACACTCTCCGACTTCGGAGGATAGTAAAGGACATGAAATTAACTTGCAGTTTTACACAGTCAATAGTACATCTGAATACTTCTTCCAGACTCCCCCCCCCCCCCCCCCCCACCCTTCCAAGTGATATATCTTGAAGGATGTCAGAAAAAGCTGAGCCCATGCACACTATATGTTATACGGGAATAGTGATAGAGGCAACCTATTCAGCTGTGCGATAATCACATAGGATAACGACTATGATTAACTGAGTCCAAGATAGTCAAATCTGCCCCCCCCCTCTCTCTCTCTCTCTCTCTCTCTCTCTCTCTCATTTCCAAAATATAATTATCATTATTCCTATTAGTACAAACCGAGAAAGAAAAAAAAGAAATACCATTCCCACAGACACATACAAAGTCGTACTTCTTCTTCACTTCTGCTCTATACTATTGCGTTAGGTTGCGAGAATACAGGCATGCTATAATTCAGTGGTTCTCAACCGGTAGGGAATTCCCCCCCCCCCCAGGAGGGGGCATTTTAGGGTTTACGGAGGAGGAGGGGGGGGGGGGGGAAATTAAGATTATTTCAAGATCGCGTTAATAAAAGAACCGATTTCTTGACATTGTTTTCCCTCCATACTTTACAGTTCTGTACTTCTCGCCCTTCTGAAATTCGTTTTATAACGTAAGTAGACCGATAAATTACGTTTTATGTAGATGTCTAGACTTGTTCTAGAATTTGTGTTATTGATTTAGCTTTTCAATTTTTACGTATACTGTGTAGAGGCGGGGGTGGGGGGATTTATAGGGAGAAAATACGAAAGGAGGGAATGACATTCTGAACATATGGTGAAGGGGAGCATGGGCCAAAGAAGGTTCAAAATCACTGCTATAATTCAAAAATCAAAGTCAGAGAGCATCTGTTGGATCATTTCCCTAGGATACGCTGGTGTGGTGGGAAATGAGCAGGCGGATAGACTGGCTGGGTCTGCGCCTTTGGGTGAGGTATTGGTGTACGTGGTCAGGACACTTTGAGATCACGCGTACAGTGTGGGACAACACATAAATCATCAAGCGTAGAGAGAATTGTGCAGCAGGGAGTGCCACGAGGATCTGGCCGACAGTACTCCGAGGAAGGGCCAGACGGATACATAACCATATTGCAACGGGTACTATTAGTATTGGAACTCTTCACTGACTGTTGAAGATGATGTCAAAACGCGCATGGGCATGTTGCGAATGCTGTGATGTCGGGTCTCGACTCAACACAGTGCAGCGTCAGGTTAAGAACTCATCTACAAAGAGCTCTGGAGTATGTTTCAGACATAGGGGACTCCACAGCCTCATACATTTCACCAATCCATCTTCTGAGGGTGCGATTCTTTGTTCTTATTCCCTTGAGCTAGAATGCCCCGTGAGGTGGTTTCTCGTAACAATCTTGCTACATGACCAAGTCATCTGATTTAACGCATTTGTTTTAGAGGTACATTTAACTCGGGTACGTCTGCACTTGGTCACTCACATTCTGCTACGTCCTTGACATTATCCTTTCTGATTTTGTCCTTTGTCGTTGTCTTGTCCATTCTCGTTAAATTTTGAAGTAGTGGGAATTACTGTTAAGCTGTTTCAACTGCGATATTATCCTTTGTTGTTTATGTTCAATTCTGATATTAAAGGCGTGAAACTGGCGCGCTGCCTACCAGTTTCTAGTAAAACATTTCATACATTAACTCCATAAACCCGTTTCCCCCCCATGCATGCATGCTTGCTTTCGCTTAGTTTAGCTGGGTCTCCATGCAATATTTCTGATTCATATTACGAGCAGGAAATTCAGATTTGGCAGTCTTGTTGATTTGGCAACATTATGCAGTTGTTTTTCTTTTTGTGGGCTTACTTGTGAAACTGGTGTTTCTAGGGGGGAAAAAAACACACGATTTCTTAAGAGAGAGCGATTACTGATAATCAACGATGTGGGTGTTGACGAAGCAAGAGGAGGATGAGAAGAAAATGCATCAGCAGTAACAGCGACAGTTACAGCAGCAGCAGCAACAGCAGCAGCAGCAACAGCAGCAGCAGCAGCAGCAGCAGCAGCAGCAGCAGCAGAAGAAGAAGAAGAAGAAGAAGAAGAAGAAGAAGAAGAAGAAGAAGAAGAAGAAGAAGAAGGGGAACAAGAATAACAAGAACAACAACAACAATCGAAGATGCACCAAACAGTATCAGCGGCGGCAGCAGCAGAAGAAGAAGATGAAGAGTTAGTTAGATAGTTAGTCGAGGTTCAAACTTCACGGCTACACGTTGTCCCCATTATGCTCCGTTCCTGTGCCAGTGAATATCACACAAAATTCTCCTCACTGTCCAATGTGAAAAGTGGAACAGGAGTCTCGACAATCCAACAGCCCGCACAGGTACACTGTGCATAATGCCGCCATCAGAATGCCAACACAAAAGTCATCCACGAAAATTACAGTTCATCGTCGATGGAATCGGCAGTCACCAGAAAGACTTCACTGATGCGGCTTTTCTCACACGGCTCGGTCTCTTTCCGCAGGGCGCCGCACAAAGCACGAACTCCGTAGCTCCAGTGTCGACTCCCATGAGTCTCCTGAAAAATGCACTCGTGAAGCCAAAAAGCAAATCAGTCAATTCAGCAACAGCCGGTAGCCATTGTTCCGAACATGCAGTTCACTGGACAAGTAAAAGCGGACAGATGTAAAAGCATTCCACATGAATTTCACAGCTCACAGAGTTGCGCCACGCACTCACTCAGTAGCAGGGCGAAGGAACCATATACTACCATTCCAACATGAGGAAAAAGTGAATGCAAACCGCAGCCACAAGGATAAATACTCCAGAGGCCGTAGCGGTTCAATGCGTAACCGCCATGCTGGGGACCGGAAGTTCGAGAAGATGAAGAACAGTTCAAAACTGGCGGTCTCGTACCTGTCTGTCTGTCTGTCTGTCTCTCTGTCTGTCTGTCTGTCTGTCTGTCTTTCTCTCTCTCTCCCACACACACAGACAATGTCCTTCTGTGTACTCCACTTCTATACCTGAACCTAAAGTTCTAATGTCTCAGAACGTTATCGTTAATACACAGCAATGCTTGATGAGGCCCTGCATGGGATTCAACTCTCCTCCGAAGTCGGAGAGTGTCTGCCTGTATGGCGAGGAACCACCAGTCTGCACACCAATAAGCCAGACATGGGACAACGGATACTCACGCAAACCTCAGGTCCTGTATGACTGATGTTGGACAACAGGATGCCTTCCTCCGACATACAGGACTTTGCGTTGGAGCTCAAGCCAACGAACACAAGCAAGCAAGCAAGCAGCAAGCAAGCAAGCAACTCTCGCACAACCACGACCGCGCGCAGGTCTGCTAACTCTATATGCGGAGACAGCACTTCTCTTTCTTGTCCTTCTTCTTTCATTCGCTTGACATTTATTGTCTATATCTGCAATGCTGTATCTTGTATCGACTTCACTACGACAGCATTCAACGCTGGCCCATATTGTACATTTCCATTCTCTCCTGCATCGACTATTGTTGTGTAAACTAGGAGATTGAAAGTCCTCATACGCATTGCATTGTTGCTTGCTTGCTTCTTCACTTTATTGTTTCTCCAGTGTTTCGTAATAGAGAAAATGGAGCTGTTTTGTTAGATGTGCTTTTGTTTTGTTTTCTAAATCCTTTCTTTGGCAACGCTGCTCTTCTGGCGATTACTATCATTGTTGCTGATTCTGCTCAGCTGGTGCCGATAGATAGTCACAGGTTTAATCCTCAGCTTTTAGATTATTTTGTTATCATACCTGTCAACCTACCTACCTAGCCTTACTTACCTACTCAACCACCCACCTACCTACTATATGTAACTGCTTTTCTGTATGTCTACCTATCTGCTTATCTGAAATTCCTATCTATCTATATACCTACCTATCTGCCTAACTATCTTTCTGCCTATTTACCTAATAACTACTCGTCTGTCTACCTACCTACCCGTTTACCTATCTACTTGCCTTTCTGTCTACCTATCCGCATACTCATCTGCAGTCTCACCTACATACCTACCTATCTTCCTGTCTACTTAACTACCTACCGTTTACCTATCTATTTGTATTTCTGTCTACACACCAACAAACTTATCTACCTACCTAACTACCTGTCTGTGTGTTTGTATATGTATCTATATTTCCGCCCTAATTTCGTGATGTCTACATACCCGTAAACCTACCTTCCTTCCTACCTACCTACCTAACTAATTGTCCATCTGTTTGTATATCTATCTATATTTCCGCCCTAATTTCGTGATCTGTCTACATACCCGCAAACCAACCTACCTACCTACCTACCTGTCCATCTGTTTGTATATCTATCTATAAGCTGCCACAATTGATGACGAAGTGAATGCAAGAATCTCCAAGGCCAGTGTGGCCTTTGGCAGACTGTACAAGAATGTATGGGACAGAACTGGAATAAGCCTGCAAACAAAGCTAAAAGTCTACAAAGCAGTTGTATTATCCACACTGCTATATACTTGTGAAACCTGGACTGTTTATCAGCGACACGCTAGGAAATTAAACCACTTCCACACAGTCTGCGTAAGGAAGCTACTGAAGATTAAATGGCAAGACAAGATCTCAGACACTGAAGTCCTAGAAAGAGCGTCCATGCCCAGTATCCACACTCTACTGATGAAGAATCAGATTCGTTGGGCTGGTCACCTGACTCGCATTCTAGATCACAGGCTCCCTAAACGAACTTTTTTTTACAGCGAACTGTGTTGTGGTAAACGCTCCGAAGGTGGCCAGAGGAAACGCTTTAAAGACACTCTGAAAATCTCTTGAATGCTTTTGGAATTCATCATGACACCTGGGAGACTGCAGCCAGAGACCGAAATTCGTGGCGTGCATTATTACACAAGGGTGCAGTCATGTGTGAGGCAACCAGGACTGCAAGAGCTGTAAAGAAAAGGCAGGACAGAAAAACCACTGCAGGAAATCCTCCTCCAGAAACGTCAAGCATTCTTTGTCCACATTGTCAAAGAACATTTCGAGCCAAAATAGGCCTTATCAGCCATCTTAGAACCCACGGCTCCATACTTTTAACCCCACTGGATGAAATGAATGGTCATCACCATTCTTGACGGACAAACAACAACAACAACATATCTATCTATATTTCCGCCCTAATTTCGTGATCTGTCTGTCTACATACCTACCTGCCCTTCATAATATCAGTGTATTCGTAGTCTATTTGTCTGTTCGACCGTCCGCCCGTGGTTTATCCATCTACCTTCACACCTGCTTGCCTTCCGCCCACCTGTCCACCTTTCTGTCTCTGCAGAAATATCTTTCGATATTATCTTTTCGTCCAAATTTCAAAATCCCAGTTGTCTTCGGAATGCACTGTTTTTTTTTTTTTGGCTGTCACAATAGTTGACCGTCTGTCTTACTTTCAGCCCCTTCGCTCTCTTTATCTCTCTCTCACTCTCTCCATGTCTGTCTCATTCCATCCCCCTCTCTATATCTCAGTCTGTGTCTGCTTTTTCGCTATCTGTAAATCAGGTTATTAGATATAATATTTCCATTTAATCTCATGAGTGGCTCGCATTATTTCGTAAAATACCGGCCGGAGATTATTATTTTTAGGTCACCGGCAAAAAGATTATGGATTATTTAAAAATAATAACTGGAAAAAAATGGGAGTCTGCAGGCAGACTTGCTTGTTGCTCTAACGGTCATTAGAAAAGAGACGACAGGGACCTGGCATGAGTAACAGGAGTCGGGAGATGTCAATTTGCACGTGCCCAAGTATTAGTTCTTCAAAAGTTCGAAGAAGATAATAAAAAAAAAGTACCTTTTCTATTTAAAAAAAAAAAAAAAAAAAACGGCTTATCATTTCAGTTAGTTTGGCAGTGGCGTCATTGAAATCCAGCCACTGTTGTTTATGAACTGTGCAGAATATTTAACATTATTCTAGAGTAGGCGCGTGGAAGCTGTTGGTCCGTTGCGAACTTACATTCGGCCCGATGGGAAATAAAAAAAAAAAAAAAAAACTACAAAAGAAGACTGAATAACTAACCAAACAACAGCTGTGGGCTTCACTTGTGGCAACTATTGTTATGATTTTCACGCAGGAGACAAGGGCGATAGGATAACATGTATTACTGTGGCCGAGTTGAAGCCCTTTCATTTCAAACAGATGGAAGTTTCAATGACTGCCAGGTAATGCATCTACAACAGTGGTTCCTAAATTGTGTGTCACTATCCTCAACACTATCCTCAAGAGGGAAACAGGACTATTGTTCCCCTCTGATTTCAAGCAGATGGGAGTTCCAATAACTGCTAGTTAATTCTTCTACACCAGTGGTTCCTAAATTGTGGATCGCGATCCCCGACTGTTAGCGCGGGTAATGGGTTCGATTCTCCGTAAAGCTGGGGTGTACCTAAAACAATATCAAACTGTATACTACGCGGCGACTGATTTGGCAAGCGCCGAGAACTCACCCTGGCGGCACACATCAGCAGCTGTAGATCAACATATAGTAGGTCCTGTGTAGAACATGGATCCTCTCACTGGCAGATGAAATGTTCATGGATGCCGTGCTATGTCTCCCGCCTCATGCCCAAGGTGACTGCAATGTCTCCCGCCTCATGCCCCAGGTGACTGCAATGTCTCCCGCCTCATGCCCAAGGTGACTGCAATGTCTCCCACCTCATGCTCAAGGTGACTGCAATGTCTCCCACCTCATGCCCCAGGTGACTGCAATGTTTCCCGCCTCATGCTCAAGGTGACTGCAATGTCTCCCACCTCATGCCCCAGGTGACTGCAATGTCTCCCACCTCATGCCCAAGGTGACTGCAATGTCCCCCGCCTCATGCCCAAGGTGACTGCAATGTCTCCCACCTCATGCCCCAGGTGACTGCAATGTTTCCCGCCTCATGCTCAAGGTGACTGCAATGTCTCCCACCTCATGCCCCAGGTGACTGCAATGTCTCCCACCTCATGCCCAAGGTGACTGCAATGTCTCCCGCCTCATGCCCAAGGTGACTGCAATGTCTCCCACCTCATGCCCCAGGTGACTGCAATGTTTCCCGCCTCATGCTCAAGGTGACTGCAATGTCTCCCACCTCATGCCCCAGGTGACTGCAATGTTTCCCGCCTCATGCCCCAGGTGACTGCAATGTCTCCCGCCTCATGCCCAAGGTGACTGCAATGTCTCCCACCTCATGCCCCAGGTGACTGCAATGTCTCCCGCCTCATGCCCAAGGTGACTTCAATGTCTCCCACCTCATGCCCCAGGTGACTGCAATGTTTCCCGCCTCATGCTCAAGGTGACTGCAATGTCTCCCACCTCATGCCCCAGGTGACTGCAATGTCTCCCACCTCATGCACCAGGTGACTGCAATGTCTCCCACCTCATGCCCCAGGTGACTGCAATGTCTCCCGCCTCATGCCCCAGGTGACTGCAATGTCTCCCGCCTCATGCCCAAGGTGACTGCAATGTCTCCCACCTCATGCCCCAGGTGACTGCAATGTCTCCCACCTCATGCCCCAGGTGACTGCAATGTCTCCCGCCTCATGCCCAAGGTGACTGCAATGTCTCCCGCCTCATGCCCCAGGTGACTGCAATGTCTCCCGCCTCATGCCCAAGGTGACTGCAATGTCTCCCACCTCATGCCCCAGGTGACTGCAATGTCTCCCACCTCATGCCCCAGGTGACTGCAATGTCTCCCACCTCATGCCCCAGGTGACTGCAATGTCTCCCGCCTCATGCCCCAGGTGACTGCAATGTCTCCCGCCTCATGCCCCAGGTGACTGCAATGTCTCCCGCCTCATGCCCCAGGTGACTGCAATGTCTCCCGCCTCATGCCCCAGGTGACTGCAATGTCTCCCGCCTCATGCCCCAGGTGACTGCAATGTCTCCCGCCTCATGCCCCAGGTGACTGCAATGTCTCCCGCCTCATGCCCCAGGTGACTGCAATGTCTCCCACCTCATGCCCCAGGTGACTGCAATGTCTCCCGCCTCATGCCCCAGGTGACTGCAATGTCTCCCGCCTCATGCCCCAGGTGACTGCAATGTCTCCCGCCTCATGCCCCAGGTGACTGCAATGTCTCCCGCCTCATGCCCCAGGTGACTGCAATGTCTCCCGCCTCATGCCCAAGGTGACTGCAATGTTTCCCGCCTCATGCTCAAGGTGACTGCAATGTCTCCCGCCTCATGCCCCAGGTGACTGCAATGTCTCCCGCCTCATGCCCCAGGTGACTGCAATGTCTCCCGCCTCATGCCCAAGGTGACTGCAATGTCTCCCACCTCATGCCCCAGGTGACTGCAATGTCTCCCACCTCATGCCCCAGGTGACTGCAATGTCTCCCACCTCATGCCCCAGGTGACTGCAATGTCTCCCGCCTCATGCCCCAGGTGACTGCAATGTCTCCCGCCTCATGCCCCAGGTGACTGCAATGTCTCCCGCCTCATGCCCAAGGTGACTGCAATGTCTCCCGCCTCATGCCCAAAGTGACTGCAATGTCTCCCGCCTCATGCCCAAGGTGACTGCAATGTCTCCCGCCTCATGCCCCAGGTGACTGCAATGTCTCCCGCCTCATGCCCAAGGTGACTGCAATGTCTCCCGCCTCATGCCCCAGGTGACTGCAATGTCTCCCGCCTCATGCCCAAGGTGACTGCAATGCCCGGTGTTCATCTTTATACTGGCTGACTGCATCTCCCAGAAATCACGTCTTCCAGTCAACATTATGTTGAGAACCACGAGTTGTTCAGAAGCATGATAGCCCATGCTAATCGGCAAGGCACTCGATGAAGATGCCAGGGCTCTAATGTACCCAGTCAACTGGATAGTCCCGCCCCTACCACAAATAATCAAACAATGTTTCTTAACCGATTCAGTGCCAGACAGAAAATAGATTTGGACCAAACAAAAATGGACGGCGAAAAATGGAAAATAGGCGAATGGCACAGTTATGAGTTTCAAGTTCTTATTATAGTAGCAGATTTGTATTATAACGCAATGACAACATGTCGGTGATACATGGACCCATGGCATATACGGAAAGCCGCTGAAGACGATTAATCATCCCATAGCAATTAATCAGTTAATACTCTTCTTTATTGTCTTGTCAGCAACATTACGAAGACGCGCCAAGCCTGGCCTTCCTATGTTTAGCTCTTCCTCCAGCCAGCAAGCACAGCTCACCAGCCGTTGCCTTGTGGCTCTTTGACCGGTCTTTCGTTATGAATGCTCCTGTTTTCCTTTGGCGATTGATTAAAACAGCAGAAGGCGAAGCAAGTGGACTAGATTGATGGGGGCAGAGATCAAGATGAGAAGATGGTTAGGAATATGAGTGGGTCTTTGTTGTTCCTGTTATGCGTGGAGTTGTCTGCTGGGCGAGGGGTAGGGGTTATTAATAAAATAGTCTTTTGCGTTTTTTTGTTTAAGAATGAGCGGGTGGGAGTAGGGCACAACGTGGTAGTGCCCCGGTTGTAGTTAACGTTGATCCGTCCTCCCCTGTATCCCCACGCAACAAGTGTCCGCCTGGTCTGTCTATTGTTCCAGCCTCCTCCTCCCTGTCATATTGATTCTGGACCGAGGAATAATTACTTGGTGATGTATAAACTGGCCTTGTTGATGGCTTGAGAAAACAAAAAACGCTAAGAGGGGGCCTTGTTTGAACGACTCTTCCACTGATTAGTCACCGCTGACTAGCCGATTCCACAACGCTAGGTCATCGCTGTTGGGTAAGGGTCCCTTGTAGCGGACACGTTAGCCTACTTGCCAGGAAGCAACGCTGATTATTTCATAAATAAGCACATATAGTATTGTTTGGCGCTCACAGAAGGAGAAGAAGGAAGCAGAGACTAGAGGACGCACTAGACAACATACAATTTGTACTTCGACGCATGACAAACTAGACACTCCAAAGTTTCTTCATGCGTCGAAGTACACTTGTTCCTGCAGCGAGGCGCCGCCGCGATTTGGAGGTGACAGGTTCGAATCCTAGTCGGTAACTATATAGCTTTCAAATTGTATGTTGTCTAGTGCGTCCTCCAGTCTCTACTTCCTTCTTCTCCTTCTGTAAGCACCAAACAATACTATATGTGTTTATTTATGTAACTGTCTCAGCGGCCTCGACGGGTTCCTCAATTGATTTCATGATTATTTCATAAGGGCGGTTGAGCAAGGGTTCGACTCCCGAACTCATAGTCTCGCTAAGTAAGGGGAAGACTGGATGCCCATTTCTTCGCGCATATTCCTGCAAAACCCGACGGCCATATCACATCCCAAATCCTATCCTGTTTCGGGACCCTTATGAAAGGGTCTATTTTACTTCCCGTCACGTTTCTTGCCGGCTAGCGCGATACCGACCACATCACCCACGAAGTGCCCATTGGTTTATACAAAATACGACGGTAAGTCAATAAGTAAGTCACAAACGGCTGTAGAAAACTAACTAACTATGAGAACAACTTGAAACCAGTTTATTTTTATACATACATTGCCCATTTATTTCTGAACATAATTTCCACCAACATTGATGCACTTATTCCATCATTTTATCAGTCCTTCCAAACCGGCTGCATAGAACTGCGTGCTCTGTTTTCTAAACCCCGTTTTCACTTCACATTCAACTTCGGCGTTACTCGCGAAATGTTTCCCGCCAAGGTGGGTTTTCAGTGGACTTAGCCCCTAGTGATTTCCCGTAAAGCGGTGCATAGCTGGGTAGAAAAAGTTACGAGGGCGAGTCAATAAGTAAGCCACACAGTTCTGTGGGATGGCAGGTAAATGAAAACAGAGCACGCAGTTCTAAGCAGACGGTTTGGAAGGCCTGATAAAATGATGGGATAAGTGCATCAATGTTGGTAGAAATTATGTTGAGAAATAAATCGGCATTGTATAAAAATAAATTGGTTTCAAGTTGTTATCACAGTTATTTTTCTACAGCCGTTTGTGAATTACTTATTACCCTACTCTCCGTTTGAGATTAGCACCACATTTCCAATGCGCCTTTAGCCGTGTGAAATGGCCCTTTACTTACCTATTCCAGGATCATTTTGATTGTATGCGAGCATGTCCATATGTACTCCAGTCTCTTCACAGATGTCCGGTGACTATACAAATGTTAGCATTATGGCAGCCAGCGTGTGCATGTATCACTGTGTGTGTTATTGGTTTGTCGCGACTGCTGTCTGTTCCACATTTCACATGGGACAGTGAGGGGCGTTTTGTGTCTATTCACTGGCACAGAAACGGAGCATTACGGGGTGACCATTTGCGGTGAAGTTAGAACCGCGACTAACGACTTACATCACATACTACATAACCATACTCTTTACTTCATAAAGAAGTGTGATAACTATAACCTCATACTACACAGCCATACACTTTACCTCATAAAGAAGTGTGATGATTATAACCTCATACTACACAGCCATACACTTTACCTCATAAAGAAGAGTGATGATTATAACCTCATACTACACAGCCATACACTTTACCTCATAAAGAAGTGTGATGATTATAACCTCATACTACACAGCCATACACTTTACCTCATAAAGAAGTGTGATGATTATAACCTCATACTACACAGCCATACACTTTACCTCATAAAGAAGTGTGATGATTATAACCTCATACTACACAGCCATACACTTTACCTCATAAAGAAGTGTGATGATTATAACCTCATACTACACAGCCATACACTTTACCTCATAAAGAAGTGTGATGATTATAACCTCATACTACACAGCCATACACTTTACCTCATAAAGAAGAGTGATAATTATAACCTCATACTACATAGCCATACACTTTACCTCACAAAGAAGTGTGATGATTATAATCTCATACTACACAGCCATACACTTTACCTCATAAAGAAGTGTGATGATTATAACCTCATACTACATAGCCATACACTTTACCTCATAAAGAAGTGTGATGATTATAACCTCATACTACACAGCCATACACTTTACCTCATAAGAATGTGTGATGATTATAACCCATACTACACAGCCATACACTTTACCTCATAAAGAAGTGTGATGATTATAACCTCATACTACACAGCCATACACTTTACCTCATAAAGAAGTGTGATGATTATAACCTCATACTACACAGCCATACACTTTACCTCATAAAGAAGTGTGATGATTATAACCTCATACTACATAGCCATACACTTTACCTCATAAATAACTGTGATCATTATAACCTCATACTACATAGCTATACACTTTACCTCATAAAGAAGAGTGATTATTATAACCTCATACTACATAGCCTTACACTTTACCTCATAAAGAAGTGTGATGATTATAACCTCATACTACATAGCCATACACTTTACCTCATAAAGAAGTGTGATGATTATAACCTCATACTACACAGCCATACACTTTACCTCATAAAGATGTGTGATGATTATAACCTCATACTACACAGCCATACACTTTACCTCATAAAGATGTGTGATGATTATAACCTCATACTACACAGCCATACACTTTACCTCATAAAGAAGTGTGATGATTATAACCTCATACTACACAGCCATACACTTTACCTCATAAAGAAGTGTGATGATTATAACCTCATACTACACAGCCATACACTTTACCTCATAAAGAATGTGTGATGATTATAACCTCATACTACACAGCCATACACTTTACCTCATAAAGAAGTGTGATGATTATAACCTCATACTACACAGCCATACACTTTACCTCATAAATAAGTGTGATGATTATAACCTCATACTACATAGCCATACACTTTACCTCATAAAGAAGTGTGATTATTATAACCTCATACTACACAGCCATACACTTTACCTCATAAAGATGTGTGATGATTATACCTCATACTACACAGCCATACACTTTACCTCATAAAGAAGTGTGATGATTATAACCTCATCACTACACAGCCATACACTTTACCTCATAAAGAAGTGTGATGATTATAACCTCATACTACATAGCCATACACTTTACCTCATAAAGAAGTGTGATTATTATAACCTCATACTACACAGCCATACACTTTACCTCATAAAGATGTGTGATGATTATAACCTCATACTACACAGCCATACACTTTACCTCATAAATAACTGTGATGATTATAACCTCATTCTACATAGCCGTACACTTTACCTCATAAAGAAGTGTGATGATTATAACCTCATACTACATAGCCGTACACTTTACCTCATAAAGAAGTGTGATGATTATAACCTCATACTACATAGCAATACACTTTACCTCATAAAAAGTGCGATGATTATAACCTCATACTACACAGCCATACACTTTACCTCATAAATAACTGTGATAATTATAACCTCATACTACATAGCTATACACTTTACCTCATAAAGAAGAGTGATTATTATAACCTCATACTACATAGCCGTACACTTTACCTCATAAAGAAGTGTGGTGATTATAACCTAATACTACATAGCCATACACTTTACCTCATAAAGAAGTGTGATGATTATAACCTCATACTACACAGCCATACACTTTACCTCATAAAGATGTGTGATGATTATACACCCCATACTACACAGCCATACACTTTACCTCATAAAGATGTGTGATGATTATAACCTCATACTACACAGCCATACACTTTACCTCATAAAGAAGTGTGATGATTATAACCTCATACTACACAGCCATACACTTTACCTCATAAAGAAGTGTGATGATTATAACCTCATACTACATAGCCATACACTTTACCTCATAAAGAAGTGTGATTATTATAACCTCATACTACACAGCCATACACTTTACCTCATAAAGAAGTGTGATAACTATACATCACATACACTTTACCTCATAAAGAAGTGTGATTATTATAACCTCATACTACATAGCCATACACTTTACCTCATAAAAAGTGCGATGATTATAACCTCATACTACACAGCCATACACTTTACCTCATAAAGAAGTGTGATGATTATAACCTCATACTACATAGCAATACACTTTACCTCATAAAGAAGTGTGATGATTATAACCTCATACTACATAGCCATACACTTTACCTCATAAAGATGTGTGATGATTATAACCTCATACTACACAGCCATACACTTTACCTCATAAATAACTGTGATGATTACAACCTCATTCTACATAGCCATACACTTTACCTCATAAAGAAGTGTGATGATTATAACCTCATACTACACAGCCATACACTTTACCTCATAAAGATGTGTGATGATTATAACCTCATACTACACAGCCATACACTTTACCTCATAAATAACTGTGATCATTATAACCTCATACTACATAGCCATACACTTTACCTCATAAAGAAGTGTGATGATTATAACCTCATTCTACATAGCCGTACACTTTACCTCATAAAGAAGTGTGATAACTATACATCACATACACTATACCTGACACAGATACCGCCTGGTGGTTGTAAATCACATTTTACATACGACAGTGGAAATATGTTTTTTGAGGAAAATGCAAAGAATACCATGGATTGACAGAAACAAATGAAAACCGTAAATTGATTAAAGAAATTAGACGTAGACAATCAAGATTACTTGGGCATGTTATGACCAGGAAAGAAAACGGTAAACCTTAGTGGCAGCTGGCAAAATTTATGGGAACAGACGTAGAGGAAGACAGAGGGATAAATACTTGGATGGCTCGGCCATATGGCATAATCGGGACAAGCAGACAGACCCGACCCAACACTAATGACCGTGTGAGACAGCGAAACATGACTCCACACGCTTAGCAGCACGGCATTTGATGATGATGAAAACATACTCATACACTACACCGCATAAAAAAAAACCTGTAGTTTAGATTGATTACTGATGTATAATCATGAGTGGTGATTATATATCAAATGTCTCATTCTTCTGTTCTTTTATCGCTACATGGAGCGTAGGCCTTCCACCCAAGCAGGTCTAGCCATTTATTGACTTCAGGGTTGAGAGGGTTCTGCGGCTACAGTGTCCTAAGGGCTGAGGCAGCCATTCTCACAACAATCTCACTTAGTCGCCTCTTACGGCATGCTACAGTGTTGCTATTCTTGGCTTCCCTGATGGTTACCGGTAGTAATAAGCGCGATACAATAAATAACAATAACAGTAGTAGTAGTAGTAGTAGTAGTAGTAGTAGTAGTAGTAGTAGTAGTAGTAGTAGTAGTAGTAGTAGTAGTAGTAATAGTTAGTAGTACTAGTGGTAGTACTAGTAGTAGTAGTGGTAGTGGTAGTAGTAGCAGTAGTAGTAGTAGTAGTAGTAGTAGTAGTAGTAGTAGTAGTAGTAGTAGTAGTAGTAATAGTAGTAGTAGTAAAAGTAGCAGCGGTAGTAGTGGTAGAAGATTACCAAGATGAAGGGAGAAGGCCATCCAAACTCATAATGCCGCTGTTTGGGTTTGGAGTATTTAAAGGCCTTTATTGTTCTAAGACTGTAATATCTATGTGCGTGTGTGTGCGCGCGCGTGCATGTATGCGCGCGAGTGTGTGTGTGCGCGCGCGTGTGTGTGTGCGCGCGAGTGTGTGTGTTTTTTGTTCCAATTTATTTTTATTTTTAAAAATTTTTTTATAACTATACGAAAGGTTTTGACAGAGTACACCACGGACGATTCATTACGTGCCTTAAAAATATAGGAGTAGATGGAAAGGACATCAGCCTTATTAGTAACTTGTGTGGGAACAAGTGGGGACAATTAGATACGGAAATAATTATTGATCGCCAACAGAGATAAAAAATGGGAGTACGGCAGGGATGCGTGTTGTCCCCAAGCCACTTCAACTTATATACATAAATTATTTTTAAACAAGTAAACAAGTCGAATTGCCTGGGCTTAACATCAGTGGAGGAATCATAAACAATCTCAGGTTTGCTGAAGTTAGAAGTTTACTAGCAGAAAGCGAACACTAGTTAAAAACCTACTAGAATAAGTAAATAAACAGAAGCTAGGGGATATTGTGATGAGTTATCCAAATATAATGTAGAACATAGGCCTGGTTCTGTGAGTTATCCAAACATAATGTTGAACATAGGCCTGATTCTGTGAGTTATCCAAACATAATGTAAAACATAACCCTGATTCTGTGAGTTATCCAAAATATACTGGAGAACATAAGCCTGGTTCTGTGAGTTATCCAAATATAATGTAGAACATAGGCCTGATCCGAGATTGATGATCGTGTGAGATGGCCATCTCCAGGCTTATCGGCATGGCACATGATGATGACGGCGGGACATTGTGCAAGGTACATATTAATATCACAATGTAGATAGTCACAAGCACGATTTCTTACCTGGTCAGTCAGACGTCATGAAATCGCGCTGTTCTGAAGATCAGGCCGCCAACAGGTTCAATCCCTCTACACCTGGGGAAGACAGGAATAACGCTCTGTAACATTTATATGTATCAACACAGATGTCCGCGTGGTCTACAGGATACGAGAGCTCGCTCTTAAACTTCCGATACGCTGATGGCGAAGTAGGCGGTTCACCGGCATTAAATTGTACATAAACGCTAACTTCTCGTTCAGAAAGCAATGACAAACTACGGAATGTACAATTGCTTAAAAATCAACCTGGGGTTGATTACACCGTCCTGAAAAGGACATGCAATATTTTTAGCCGGCTAGGTGGCGAAGGGGTTTCGGACGCAATTCGTAATCCCGTATATCGTGTTTGAAACATAGCTGCCGGCGATTTGGTAGCAGTCCGCCTTACATTGCTTTTTTATGAAACGGTATAAGTGCCCGTCGTTAAGAAAGCAATGACAAACTACTGAACGTAAAACTTGCCAAGAAATCATAAACAACAAAAAAATGTCGGGGTTGACTGCAACGTACTTAAAGGATATGCAACTGCCTTTAAAAAAAATAAAAATAAATATAGACCACTAGCTGACCCGGCCCGGCTTCGCCCAGTCCCTGGAGGGGATCTATCTATCTATCTATCAGTCTGTCTGTCTGCTTGTTTGTCTGTCTGTCTGACTCGGCCCGGCTTCACCCAGTCCCTGGTGGGGAGCATCTAATTTAATTCATATAAGTAGTCATATAAGTCCCGTTCCCGACTATCTGTCTATCTGACCCGGCCCGGCTTCATCCAGTCCCTGGTGGGGAGCATCTCATTTAATTCATATACGTGGTCATATAAGCTCTCGTTCCCGACTATCTGTCTGTCTGTCTATCTGTCTGTCTGTCTGACCCGGCCCGGTTCACCCAGTCCCTGGTGGGGAGCATCTCATTTAATTCATATACGTAGTCATATAAGCTCCCGTTCCCGACTATCTGTCTGTCTGTCTGTCTGTCTGTCTGAGCCGGCCCGGCTTGACCCAGTCCCTGGTGGGGAGCATCTCATTTAATTCATATAAGTAGTCATATAAGCTCCCGTTCCCGACTATCTGTATGTCTGTCTGTCTATCTATCTGACCCGGCGTGGCTTTGCCCAGCTCCTGGCGCACAGTAACTTAAAAGAATGTCCTTCCACACACCATCCATTATTTTTAATGAAAACTGTTTTTAATCACCTACATGACTGTAGATAACTTCTTTAAGCATAAAAAGATGAGTTACAATGTTATGCATTATTTTTATGAAAACTTTGAAAATGCCTTAAAGATTATATCATTATTTATTATAACTGATATGCCTGTAAATAACTATAGACAAAGAGTTTATAAATCTTTGAAAACGATGCAACAATATGACTATAAAGTATATAGAAATGTTATTAAAAGTTATGCCCCTTGAAATAACTTTTCTAGAGTTAAGTCCCCTTGCTATACAGAAATTATAATGAAGAATGAAATATTAAATTTTAGTAAGTAAGTAGCCGATTTTACATTAAAAAACTATGACAGAAAGTTGCACAGGAATGAAAAGAAAACGTGTAGAAAATTTCATCTCAATCGGATGGACCGTTCGCGAACGCATAAAGAACGGACGGACATACATACATCGTGTTTTATATATATATAGATATACACATAGCCACATACACACACGCGCACACATAGACACATTTTGGAGCTAAGATTATCAGACTGAATATCTTGGCTCCAAAATCAACAACAACGAGGACTCTTCATGAACAGTCAGATGCACACTGGCCGTAGACATCAATGTAGAGATTAAACAGTATTGAGAACACGTAGAACAACTAGCAAGCAAGTGAAAGTAAACGGTTTGAAAACATGCATCTTTCCTGTGCCATCATACCCTGGCTGTCAATAATGGACCATTTCACTGTAAAATCTGTCATTACTGCCTACAATACCGTGTGGTGTAAGACAAGAGGGGGTCATGAGCCTAGGGGATTAAGGCTGCTTGGCTAGGGCACTCGCTGTGAACTGTGCAAGTTAGGGCTTTCCTCCCCCCCCCCCCCCACCCTCGACTGAAAATAAAAATTCATCACGTTATTGAGGATTCGACCTGGGGCTCCCGAATGGGAACCGGGAGTTGTAGCCACCCAGTTAGATGATCACCAAAGTCGTTTGTTGGGGGATTCTGAGTTTATATCACAGAGATGATTCTCGATAGACCTTTCCACACCGAAATCACACGAACTGATGATACCTGTTGTTGCAGACCGCAAGATGTAGAGAAAGAAGTCTGATCTCCCACGCCATTCCCATGCCATATATGTTGTTTGTGTAGGGGTGGGGAGAGGTGGAAGCGACACTCCAAAGATGTTGTTCTTGGGGATTAAGGGTCGTGTTTTGTTCGATGGGATATGAAAGAACAACGTCTGTGCGCCCTGATAAAGCAACAGTTGCATTTGATTAAACGTGTCATTTACTAATAGTTTAGCGTTTCTTAATTTTATTCTTATTTCATAATAACGCAGACGTGGTTGTGATCCTTTGGGATCGTGTGTATAGTGCAGAAGAACAGATAGAGATCATCACGGCCTGAAGACAATGGTGCTGCAGTGAGTGACCAGAGGATCTGGCCGACACTCAGGACTCTGAGGAACGGCCAGACGGACACATCATCAGACTGCTCTTGGTGCTATTAGTATAGGGACTCTTCGCTGGCTACTGAAGATGATGACGGAGCACGTATGGGAATGCCTCGTGTGCTGAGATTTCGGTTCCTGACTCAACTGTTGCTTATTTGATTCACGAATTCAGACAATAATTCTTGAAAGAGGTTAACTCAGAAGAGAAATGGTTACCTACATCAGAAGCCCGTGTTCTTTGGGCTTGTCATGAGAAGGGGAAAGCTGACGTATATCGTCACAAAGAGAAAGCTGGAGGGGAGGAGAAGCGCAGAGAGAGAGAGAGAGAGAGAGAGAGAGAGAGAGAGAGAGAGAGAGAGAGAGAGAGAGAGAGAGAGAGAGAGAGAGAGAGAGAGAGAGAGAGAGAGAGAGAGAATAAAAGAGAAGATGCTGGACAGTTTGATATCATGGCATGAAGGAACATGGATGTCAAAAAAGATTGGCATTACACGAGACAGAAGTTTGTGGACAGACATGATGACCAACACCACACGGCATGGACTATAAGAAGACTTGCAGTATATGAGACTGAAGTCTGTGGACAGACATGATCACCAACACCACACGGCACGGACTATAAGAAGACTTGCAGTATATGAGACAGAAGACTGTGGACAGACATGATGACCAACACCACACGGCATGGACTATAAGCAGACTTGCAGTATATGAGACTGAAGTCTGTGGACAGACATGATCACCAACACCACACGGCACGGACTATAAGAAGACTTGCAGTATATGAGACAGAAGACTGTGGACAGACATGATGACTAACACCACACGGCATGGACTATAAGAAGAAGATATCAGACAAATATGTAGACAACAGAAACACGATTTAGCAAACTTGACTCCAGTGAGAAGAATGTAATTCATCATGTGCCAGGCCGACAAGCGTGGGCGGTCATGTTTCGCCGTCTCACCCGATCACCAGAGTTGTGGATCAGCTCGGTGTTCTTATCTCGTCCATACCTTCCAGGTATTTACTTCTTTACCTCTTTCTTGTTCTCTTGTCAGTTGTCACCAAGTTCTCCAATTTATTTCTTCTCATAACGTGCCCAAAAATTTTGACTGTCTACGTCTAATTTCTCTAATCAGTGTAAGATTTTCATTTGTTTCTTGTATGAATTGGAGAAAAATGTATGTTCCTCATATATGTATGTCTCAGTTGGAGAGAGACTGACGAAGGGAACTGGCACTTTTCCGAAACATATTGTATTTACTTGTTTCACACTGACTTCATGGGTCTACATTGTGCTGTACAAATGTCGCGGAACAGCCAAACTGCTGTGGTATCCAAGTATGCTGCGAGTGTATGTGTGTGCTGTGTTTCAGTTTGTTTGTTTGTTTGTGCGTGCGTCTGTGTATCCCTTCGCCGACAATCGCACCCGTCATTAATCTCTCTCTGTTTATAAAATAGAAAAAGTAGTTGCATATTCTTTACAAGAATACGTTCAGTAGTTTGCCATTGCTTTCTAATCGACCGGAACTCATACAATTTTATCAAAAACAGCGCAAGGCGAATCGCGCTCGCAAGCCCTTCTTCACAGACTCTGGGGCAAAGTAACGCAGTAACGGCAGTTTTCACAGTGTGATAGTGAAATGGTCTATTATTGGCAGCTGTATATTGTCACGAGGAAAGATGCGTGATTTCAAACCGTTTGCACTTGTTTGCTGGTTTTGTACTATAGGTACTGAATGCTGGCTACACTTAATCAAAAAGCCTCTCTATCGTTATGCTTTTCTCGCTGTCTAGACTTCATCAAAAACGTTGCATGTCCTTCACAGGATGTAGCAGTCAACCCCAGCATTTTCGCTGTTCGTGATCCCTGGGCAAATTTACGTTCAGTAGTTTGCCATTGCTTTCTGAACTACCGGCTCCTATACCTTTTTCGAAAAAAACCAGCACCGCTGTGTTTCGAACCTGAGTATACGGGCTCACAAGCCGCGTTCGCAAGCCCTTAGCCACAGAGACCGGTATTCTCAGAGTGCCCAAAAAGTCTCTGTATCGATATGCTTCTTCCAATGTTTATCTAACTCGACTCTCTATCGTTACATTTCTCTCACTGTCTATAATCACTCAAACGCCTCTCTATCGTTACATTTCTCTCACTGTCTATAATAACTCAAACGCCTCTCTATCGTTATGTTTCTCTCGCTGTCTATAGAACTTAAACGCCTCTCTATAGTTATGTTTCTCTCACTGTCTACATCACCCAAACGCCTCTCTATCGTTACGTTACTCTCGCTGTCTACAGCACTCAAACGCCTCTCTATCGTTACATTTCTCTCGCTGTCTACAGCACTCAAACGCCTCTCTATCGTTACATTTCTCTCGCTGTCTATAATCACTCAAACGCCTCTCTATCGTTATGTTTCTCTCACTGTCTATAGAACTTAAACGCCTCTCTATAGTTATGTTTCTCTCACTGTCTACATCACCCAAACGCCTCTCTATCGTTACGTTACTCTCGCTGTCTATATCACCCAAACGCCTCTCTATCGTTACGTTTCTCTCGCTGTCTATAATCACTTAAACGCCTCTCTATCGTTATGTTTCTCTCGCTGTCTATAATCACTCAAACGCCTCTCTATCGTTACGTTTCTCTCGCTGTCTATAATCACTTAAACGCCTCTCTATCGTTACGTTACTCTCGCTGTCTATAATCAATAAAACGCCTCTCTATCGTTACGTTTCTCTCCCTGTCTATAATCACTCAAACGCCTCTCTATCGTTACATTTCTACCACTGTCTATATCACCCAAACGCCTCTCTATTGTTACGTTACTCTCGCTGTCTACAGCACTCAAACGCCTCTCTATCGTTACATTTCTCTCACTGTCTATAATGACTCAAACGCCTCAATATCGTTACATTTCTCTCACTGTCTATAATCACTCAAACGCCTCTCTATCGTTACGTTACTCTCGCTGTCTATATCAACCAAACGCCTCTCTATCGTTACGTTACTCTAGCTGTCTATAATCACTCAAACGCCTCTCTATCGTTACATTTCTCTCACTGTCTATAATCACTCAAACGCCTCTCTATCGTTACATTTCTCTCACTGTCTATAATCACCCAAACGCCCCTCTATCGTTACGTTACTCTCGCTGTCTATATCACCCAAACGCCTCTCTATCGTTACGTTACTCTCGCTGTCTATAATCACTCAAACGCCTCTCTATCGTTACATTTCTCTCACTGTCTGTAATCACTCAAACGCCTCACTATCGTTATGTTTCTCTCGCTGTCTATAGAACTCAAAAGCCTCACTGTTGTTATGTTTCTCTCGCTGTCTATAGAACTCAAACGCCTCACTATTGTTATGTTTCTCTCGCTGTCTATAGAACTCAAAGGCCTCACTATTGTTATGTTTCTCTCGCTGTCTACATCACTCAAACGCCTCTCTATTGTTACGTTTCTCTCGCTGTCTATAGAACTCAAACGCCTCACTATTGTTATGTTTCTCTCGCTGTCTACATCACTCAAACGCCTCTCTATTGTTACGTTTCTCTCGCTGTCTATACTCACCCACTCAAAAAAGACTCTCTATCGTTATGCTTCTATGGCTGTCTAGACTCCATCAGAAACTGCCTCTTTCATGAACTCCCCCCCCCCCCCCCCCCCCCCCCCCAATCACCCTCTCTCTCGCTGTCCAGAATCCTTAACAGACTCTATATTGTTATGCTTTTCTCGCTGTCATGACTTCATCAAAACTGCCTCTTTAGCGCCCCGCCTCCGCCCACCCCGTCTCTCTTTCTCTCCGTCGCTGTCTAGACTCCCACAAAAACAATCCTCTCTATCGTTATGCTTCTCTCGCTGTCCATACTTACTCAAAAGCCTATCTATCGTTGTGCTCTTCTCTAGCTGTTTACATTCACTCAAAAGCCGCTCTATTGCTAAGCTTCTCCCGCTGTCGAGACTCCCAGAAAAACTGCCTCTTTCATGATCTCTCTCTCTCTCTCTCTCCTCTCTCTCTCTCTCTCTCTCTCTCTCTCTCTCTCTCTCTCTCTCTCTCTCTCTCTCTCTCTCTTTTCCCTTGACATCCTCTTATTTGGTTATGCCCATTTCACTGTCTGAATACCCGGATGAAAATCTCTTTCGACATGTTCCGTTCTAGATTCCCTGTAAAACTCTCTCTCTTACTGTCTAGACTCCCGGTAAAACTGTCTCTCTTACTGTCGACACTACCTGTAAGTAAAACTGACTCTTTCACTGTCTGGACTCATGGTAAAACTGCCTCTCTTACTGTCTAAGCTCCTTGTAAAACTGTTTCTCTCACTGACTAGACGCCCAGTAAAACTGTCTCTCTTTTGAAATCTCTCTTTGTCTAGACTCCACGTAAAACTGTCTCTAATATCAAGCCACTCTCACTGTCTAGACTCCCTGTAATAATTGTCTCTCTTGCTATCTAAACTTCCTGTAAAACTGTCTCTCTCGCTGTCTATACACCCTGAAAACTGTCTCTCTCACTGTCCATACCCCTGTAACACTGTCTCTCTCTCTCTCACTGTCTATATCCCTGTAAAACTCACTGTCACTGTTTATACCGTTGTAAAACTGTCGCTATCCCTGTCTATACTCCTGTAAAACTGTCTCTTTCACAGTCAATACCACTGTAAAACTGTCGCTCTCATTGTTTATACTGCTGACAAACTGTCTCTCTATGCCCACCCTCTGTCTATGCCCACTCTCTCTCTCTCTATTCCCACTCCCTCTCTATTCCCAACTCTCTCTCTCTCTCTCTCTCTCTCTCTCTCTCTCTATATATATATATATATATATATATATATATATACTATAATATATATATATATATATATATTCCCACTATCTCCATCTCTCTCCATCCTCTAGCCGACTCTCTCTATTCCCACTCTCCCCATCTCCTCTATAGCTCTCCATCCTCTAGCCGCCTCTATCTATTCCCACTCTCTCTCTCTATGCCCACTCTCTCTCTATTCCCACTCTCCCCATCTCCTCTATAGCTCTCCATCCTCTAGCCGCCTCTATCTATTCCCACTCCCTCTCTATTCCCACACTCTCTCTCTATGCCCACTCTCTCTCTATTCCCACTATCTCCATCTCTCTCCATCCTCTAGCCGCCTCTATCTATTTCCACTCTCTCCATCCTCTAGCCGTCTCTATCTATTCCCACTATCTCCATCTCTCTCCATCCTCTAGCCGCCTCTCTCTATTCTCACTCTCCCCATCCTCTCTATAGCTCTCCATCCTCTAGCCGTCTCTATCTATTCCCACTATCTCCATCTCTCTCCATCCTCTAGCCGTCTCTCTCTATTCCCACTCCCTCTCTATTCCCACTCTCTCTGTCTCTATTACACACTCGCCATACCTCTCTACCCTCTCTATCTCTCTCTATTCTCTAGCCGTCTCTCTTTATTCCAACTCTCTCTCTATACCCCTCCTCTCTCCATCTCTCTCAATCCTCTAGCCGTCTTTTTCTCTCTCTATTCCCACTCTCTTTCTATTCTCACTCGTCCTATTCCACACACACTCTCTCTCTATACTCCTCCTCTCTCCATCTTTCTCAATCCTCTAGCCGTCTCTCTCTCTATCTATTCCCACTCTCTTTCTATTCTCACTCGTCCTATTCCCGTACACTCTCTTTCTACACTCCTCCTCTCTCCATCTCTCTCAATCCTCTAGCCGTCTCTCTATATTCCCACTCTCTCTATTGCCATTCTCTCTCGATTCCCAATCTCTCTATCCTTCCTACAGCTCTCCATCCTCTAGCTGTTTCTGTCTATTCCCACTCTCTCTCAATTACCAGTCTCTTTCAATTCCCACACACTCTCTCTCTCAATTACCAGTCACTTTCAATTCCCACTTTCGCCAACTATCTGCACACTCTAGCTGTCTCTCTCAATTTCCTAGCTGTCTCCCTCAATTTCCACTCTTCCATCTCTCTATTCCCACACTTTCTCCCCTCTCTCTTTATTCCCACACTCTATTCCCATTCTCTCCCTCTCCATCCTCTAGCCGTCTCTCTATCCCAACTCTCCATTCTATCTCTCTATTCCCAGTCTCTCCCCTCTCTCTATTTCCACTCTCTCCCCTCTTCATCTTCACGTTTAATCTATCTCTCCAGGCTTCTCCCCCTACCCCACTTCCCCCCTCACGTCACGAATACATCACACACCAACACAAGCCTACCCCCACATATGAACAAAAGCCATGATACCTCATATCTGATGACACAAAGCAATCAAAACTGTTTGATTTCCCCATTTTCCCCCCTTTTCCCATTTTCCTGTTAATGATTTCAATTCCAGGTGTATGAGTTCCGGAAAGAATTACGCTGGCATTCAAGGCTACCTCGGTCAGTTAATTAGAACGGGTTTAAACAGAGAACATAATGCGCCCGCAGGTAAGCTCCCGCCAGGTCTTTCATCAACGACTGCCGCAAATGCCATAAAGAGATTCTTCTGGATAACAAGACAGTCCATCTGCCACGTCTCATCGGAAGCTAGTCTGTTGTCATAGAAACGAGAACGGTTCTTGTAGCGAACAAATAGAAACCCCGTATGCAACAAACGTAATTAGCCGTTCGTTTGTAGTATAGACAGCAAAAATATGTGTCGGAATTAATGCCACGTTCGTTATACTGCGGCAAGTATCGGCTTTTACATTAACCCTAAGTTACAGGTTTCTTTTAGAATCTGTGAGGATTATTACAAAACGGGAAAAAGGAATCAAGAAGAGAATAGTGATTACCAAGTGGTATTCATCAAAGATTTTCTTACAAGAAAACATATTAATATGTGGACAATTCAATGCTGGGGTATTCAGTTACAAAGTAACGCGCAGACACAACTATGACGGAAATTGCAGAATTCTGTCTTCAGGCACCCCCTTCTCTCTCTCTCTCTCTCTCTCTCTCTCTCTCTCTCTCTCTCTCTCTCTCTCTCTCTCTCTCTCTCCTGCCTCTGTTTCTTTCTCTCGCTACCCATCTATGGTTCAATCTGTCTACATACTTATTTAAATAGCAAGCAATCTATCATACCTGCATACCTTCGTATGTTCGCTTGCAACTACATGCCTGCCTACCCTCCGCCCATCCTTCTATATATATGTCTACCTACCTAGGGGCATCTATAACATCAGGTGGAAGATGTACAACAGAGATAAAGAGCAGAATAGGGTAGGCAAAAACTGCATTTCAGAAAAATAGGAATATCTTATGCAATTAGTCACTATCAATGAATGTAAGAAAGAGAGTGTTGAAATGCTATGTAGAAACAGTTTTGCTGTACGGCAGTGAATCTTGGAATGTAAATGAACAAATTAGGAAGAACTTGGAAGCAACAGAAATGTGGTTTTTGAGACGAATGTTGCGAATTCCTTAGACTGCCAGAGTAACTAACAACGATTGCCTGAAACAGGCTAATGAAACTAGAACATTATATACAACAATAAGAAAGAGACAAACAGCTTTCTTTGGTCATGTGATGAGAAGAGAGACATTGGAGATCATCGTGACAACTGGAAAGATCGAGGTGAAGAGAGGCACAGGCAGATATGATGCTGGATGGATTGAGACGGTGAAATGGAGGAATATCATCAGCAGAGTTGATCAAGAACACCAAAGACTGAGATCTATGGAGAGCCATGAACGTCTACGCCAGCTGGCAGGGCACTTGATGATGATGGTGATATGTCTACCTACCTACCTACCTGCCTTCCTTATATATATATATATATATATATATATATATATATATATATATATATATATATATATATATATATATATATATCTGCCTATCTGTCTGTCTACCTACCTACCTACCCACCCGCGTCAAAGATAAATTAGACAAACATTATTTTCTCCCTAAACATTTCCAGGTGTTTCCATCTTTAGCTGGACTGTGTCATTTCCGGCCGGCCGTCCCATCATGCCCAGTGATGGCCAGATGCCACGCCTGGCGTTGGGGATGATACTGGGCATCTGCAATAACCTATTTCCTGTGCTCTTGACAAAGACATTCCTTCTGGTTCTACAGCACACCCTGTAAACAACAGCCTTCGTCCAGATACGTTTATTCCCAAACCTAGTGAACCCACACTGAGTTGGCGCAACCTCTCTATTTCTAATGATTCTCAATTGTTTCTCGTACAAGTGTTTGTCTGTGTGCACACTATCTGCGTGATCTCAATGTTTGTCTGCGTGTACACTATCTGTGTGATCTCTTTGTTTGTCTCTGTGTACATTATATCTGTGTAATCTCAATGTTAAACCCTGTGTACACTATATGTGTATGATCTCAATGTTTGTCTCTGTGTACATTATATCTCTCAATGTTTGTCTCTGTGTACACTATATGTGTATGATCTCAATGTTTGTCTCTGTGTACACTACATCTGTGTGATCTCAATGTTTGTCTCTGTGTACACTATATCTGTGTAATCTCAATGTTTGTCTCTGTGTACACTATATCTGTGTGATCTCAATGTTTGTCTCTGTGTACACTATGTGTGTGATCTCAATGTTTGTCTCTGTGTACACTATGTGTGTAATCTCAATGTTTGTCTCTGTGTACACTATGTGTGTAATCTCAATGTTTGTCTCTGTGTACACTATATCTGTGTGATCTCAATGTTTGTCTCTGTGTACACTATGTGTATGATCTCAATGTTTGTCTCTGTGTACACTATATCTGTGTGATCTCAATGTTTGTCTCTGTGTACACTATATCTGTGTGATCTCAATGTTTGTCTCTGTATACACTATATCTGTGTGATCTCAATGTTTGTCTCTATGTACACTATATGTGTATGATCTCAATGTTTGTCTCTGTGTACACTATATCTGTGTGATCTCAATGTTTGTCTCTGTAAATTCTCAATATGTGTCTGCACACGGTGTTCCAAACAGCTACAAACAATCTACAAGCAAACAACATTGCATTGGTTTTCATACAATGCTATGAGTGCCGGTCGTTGAGAAAGCAATGCCAAACTACTGAACACAAACTTGCCTTGTAAATCACACACAGCCAAAATATGCTGGGATTGCCCAGTGGCTAGAACTCTGGCTTCTTCTTCGGAAGACCCGGGTTCGAATCCTCGGTGAAGTGTGGATTTCTGTTGCGAGTCAAAAAGAAAACCCTAACCTGCACAGTTCGCGGTGACTGCATTAGCCAGGAGGCCATAATTCCTCAGATTCAAAACCTCCCTGTCCAACACCGCAAGGTACTACAGGCAGCAGATGACAAGACTTTCTTTTAAAATAACAAGTGCACACATATTCATCTTGACAAATATTATCACTGCGTTAATGACACCCCGTTTCCCTACCAGTCTCGGGCGCAATCATTATGCTGCATACACCCCCACCCCCCAAATTGACTTATTATTACATACCACACAAGAAAACCTACAGAAGGAAATTAATCTCCCGGTGCAAGCAGATTCTCACTGGCCGCAACCCTACACCCTTCGTCTCCTTCGCCATCTCCCACTCCTCCCTCTCAGCCCTTCCCCGGCGGCTGGCGACATATTATTTATTTGTAGAACCGGGAGCGAATTATTCAGTTCGACAGTTGGCCCAAAAAAATATCCTGCAGTAATTATGCCCCCTCTCCGACCGTCGCCAGCCGCGTCCTTCAGCACTTTCTACCCATCCTCAATGGAGTACAGAGTGCAGTGCAGTGGAATGATAAAAAATAGAAGAGAGGGAAGTCATCTTATTAATGATCGCATGAGGACAAAACGAGATTAGACCCCAATCTACTAGAAATCTGCAACGACAATCTCATCGACTTGCCCAGACTCTCCCCCTTACTGCAATTCTCTCCCTTTAAAAAAATGTCCAAAAAAGGGGTATTTTTTCGTCTCTGCATGTTTTGTTTTTTGTTTTTTTGGCTCTTTTTGCCTACGTAAGTTGTTGGATGTAGCAAACACCAAATGCGATCTGACTCCAGTACTCAGATGCATTTTCTGTTGCAGAATTGTGAGCGTGGAAACCGGATTCCGCTTTTATTATGGTACTGGTGAATGTAGACATTGTAGATGTAGTAATGGCGAACGTCCATTATATTGGAGATTTCATAATGCATATGTTTTTTTCTTCTCTCTCCTGCACATCATTGATGGGGTAAGGTGGCGGATTAATAAAACAGGCAGATAGATAAACAAACGGGCAGGCATACAAGGAGATAAATAGAAGGGAGACGCACAGACGCAGGCATAAACTGACAGATAAACATACAGACAAATGAACAGCTAGATAAATAAATAGCCATATAAGGCAACAGGTTGATAAACGGACATGGCTGTACACATATATACAGGCATATAGATTTAACAGCCACATTCAGACACGACAGGCAGGCAGAGAAACACGCAGATAGAACACACACACACACACACACACACACACACACACACACACGTGTGGGTTGGCTGCATGTCTTTTACATGACGTCGCAATCAATCCAAACATTCTTTTGGGCTGTGTGTGATTTACAATCAATTTTTGCGATCAGTAGTTTGGTTTGCCAGTGCTTTCTCAACGAGCAACACTCATACCGTGGACATCAACACAAAGTGGTCTGCTTCGAAACCGTCTGTGGCAGATTTCTAACCCTGGACTCGGTGTATCGGGGTAATTTTCAAAAACGTCCATTACCATAGGCCAAAGAAACGGTACAAACACACTCGAAGGGAAGTCATTATGTAACAGGAATTGTATAATAAAGTGCATGGAAGAGCATTTACAGCGAACAAGCTTACTTCATGACACAAATGGCTCTGAAGCAATACCATATGTCGGGGTTATCAGGATCGAGAAGTTTACGCAAGCGTAATAGCGATTACAAAATGGCTTCCCCATAATAAGATATACAAAAGATTAATTGTTCAGAATGGAGGCAGGTATTTGAGTCAGGGGAGAGTTATGAATGGGTAGACATATTTCATAGGCAACACCCGTAGTTTTCAGTTAAGAAAAGACGCAGAAATCCGCTGGGAATATCAAGATCACTATCTTGTGGGATATCAAGGGCCCTGTGAGCCCGTGATCCAACTGAAACGCCGTGAACTTTTCTCAAAAGAAAGTATTGTTGCGGCACGACAACCTCCGACCGCATACTGCCGCGCCTACAGTGGATACACTAAATGATCAGCAATTCTGCATATATCCAGCATACAGTCCAGACCATCGGCCTATCATTTATTTGGAACCTTGAATGAACCTCTGCGGGATTAGAGGTTTGCAGATAACCACAAAGTAATGCAGGCGGTGAACAACTGGGTTAACACCACACCCAAGAAGTTTTTTCTAGAATATGTCAACAAGCTGGCGGACAGGTGGGGCAGGTATGTGGCCAGGCAGGGGAACTATGTTGAGTACTAGGATGCACACAATTGTGGTTCGCACTAGTGTCAAACGTTAGTAACATTCCTGCTACTTAATGACCTCATGTGTGCGCGCGCGCGTGTCTGTCTGTCTGTCTGTCTGCGTGCGTACGTACGTGACGGACGAGCGGCGGACGGACGGACGGACGGACGGACGGACGTACGTATGTAGGTAGGTAGGTAGGTAGGTAGGTAGGTAGGTAGGTATGTATGTATGTATGTATGTATGTATGTATGTATGTATGTATGTATGTATGTATGTATGTGCTAGATAAACCTGTCCGTGAACCGACCAGCACTCAGTGGCTGATGTAGTCTGTATCCCACCGGCTGAATTTACTTCCCAAGTCATGTTCTGGTACCACATAGGCCTTGTCGACCTGCAAGCCCTTGTACTGTCATAAAAATAACTGTCATTTACTGCCAACATAGTACCTTGCGGTGTATGGCAGAGGGGTCTTTGAGCCTGAGGAATTAAAGGCAGCCTGGCTAGTGCAGTCCCCGCGAACCGTGCAGATTAGAATTGTCTTGTACATTTTAACAATTCCGCATCCGATGTGTGTGTGTGTGTGTGTGTGTGTGTGTGTGTGTGTGTGTGTGTGTGTGTGTGGGTGGGTGTGGGTGGAGAGACGCACGTCCTGGTTACTCATGGAAACGTACGGACAGACAGACGTTTGATACCGACTGTGTGTCTGGTAGAATTATCATATTTAGTTCAAACTCAGAGTAACTTGCACAATGTTCAGTCCTTCTCCCCCACCGCCAAAATAATCCTTTACAAATCATTTACACCGACAGTAATCCTTTACAAATGCTTTACACCTACAGTAATCCTTTACAAATGCTTTACACCGACAGTAATCCTTTACGAATGCTTTACACTTACAGTAGTCCTTTACAAATCCTTTACACCGACAGTAGTCCGTTACAAATTCTTTACACCGACAGTAATCCTTTACAAAGACAGTAGTCCTTTATAAATCCTTTACACTGACAGTAGTCCTTTACAAATCCTTTACACCGACAGTAATGTTTTACAAATTTACAAATCCTTTACACAGACAGTAATCCTTTACAGTGTAAAAGATTTGTAAAGGATTACTGTCGGTGTAAAGTTTACACCGAAAGTAATCCTTTACAAATCTTTTACACAGACAGTAGTCCTTTACAAATCTTTTACACTGACAGTAATCCTTTACAAATCTTTTACACTGACAGTAGTCCTTTACAAATCATTTACACTACAGTAATCCTTTACAGCCGGCTTCCTGGCCTAGAGGTTAACGACTTTTCTCCGTAATCTCGTATTATCTCGTAAGTAACGTGACGACGGTGAGAATCAGCAGTTGTTCGAATCGCGTCGGTAACTTAGGGGTATGTGAGCCGGCCGCTCAGAAAGTAATGGCAACTACTGAGCGTAATCTTATGACAGCAATTTCCTGTAAAGGATATGCAATCTTTAAAAAAAAACATCCTTTACAAATCCTTTACACTAAGTAATCCTTTACAAATCTTTCACACGGACAGTAGTCCTTTACAAATCTTTAACACTACAATAATCCTGTACAAATCCTATACATTACAGTAATCCTTTACAAATCTTTTACACTGACAGTAATCCTTTACAAATCCTATACACCGACAGTAATCCTTTACAATGAAAGAAATTCTTTACAATGAAAGAAATCCTTTACAATGAAAGTAATCCTTTACAATGAAAGAAATCATTTACAATGAAAGAAATCATTTACAATGAAAGTGTCGGATGTATGGATTGATGGCTCAACCCCAAAGAGAGAAGGGATACTAAGTTCCTTTTTCTCAATGTGATCCTGCCCGTTATAATTAATTAAACTAGCACTGGCTCAAATCTTGATTTAATATATAGAGTTTCGGAGAATCAAGGAATTCCTCCAGGTAACAATGTAAAGTTTCCTGAAGGCCACCACTATCTTATTGGGAGTTTCTTGCCTCTCTTCACTCAGCTAATTAATTAATATCTAGGGTGTGTCTTACTGAACTACTGACACGATAAGAAAACACTCAAAGGAGGAAATGACCTCTTATATAATTTATTAAAACATAAACATGAATTATGGTCATTCAATACATCAACAACATCAATGTCAACTGTTATTATACATCAATGTGGGTTCATACAGGTAAAAGATATTTCATATCCCTGGATGCCTGAAATATATATTTTAATGACATATTTTCATTTCATCTGGGATAGACTGTCTGAACCTGCTTATAAACAGCTTTACTTCAGGGTGACGGGATCCCTAATGTCACACATTTCTTGAACTTGTGTTGATTAAGTTCTCCTACTGATTGCTAATTATCTCCCTGGGTATCGGATAGTATTTGTTTTCCCCTACACTCCAGTTAAGTTACCTCTATTACTGGACTAGGAAACTGCTTGCAGGTGAGTTCTGTTTGGGATACTGTTCTGCATCACTTTGCCCAGATACTTCACTCACAAAAGAAAAGTCAGGCCTGGATCTAGATTCAGTCAAGCTGCCACCTTCACCAAGTCCTGCATTCAAGATGGATCTAGCAGTACTTAGCCACTATCTAAAATTACAACATCAATCATAAATCTAATGATATCATCACTATGAACATCAGAAATTAAATGCCGTACCTTTCAAGAAAAACAACAAAGAAAATACATAAAAGAATTGTGATCCTAGGAAAATATATAGTGGAGGGTATAGAGTCTTGGTGCTCTAAAATAGTTATCCACAACATAAATGGTTGTTCTCCATTCAATCTTCCATTATCAGGTGTTCCCGGTTTAGACTAGCAGATGTGTAGTTTCATCTTCACCTATGCCTGTCATCATGGTTTCCAGGTTGAGTAATACCTTGATTGATTTGGAATTACAACTATGTTTCCCATCCTTATCTGTACCTAGTTATTTTCTTACATCTTCTTCTATTAAAGTAAAAAGGCCTTATACATTAAGGATTTTTAAATTATTCCCTATTGCAATGAGTAGTTGCTTATAACCAATATAAGTACATCATAGTATCAATTCTTGTATAGTAATCAGGTGAATTCTTTTCTAATCAAAAGTTTAAAAGCGAGTATATTCCCCCCTCTTCACTCTTCACCGTGTATGTAGCTATAGCTTGTCTTCATTTATCACCATCGATCATTCATCATTATCAGCATCATCATTGAATTAATTATCATAATCATCATCATAATTATCTCAATAATATCACTTAGTTATTACAATCATCATCCTCATTATCATTACAATCATCAGGACACTAGACCATATGTTGTAAAAGGAGTGATCTATAATACAAAGTGGTGTCTTGCTTCAGATACAAAGCCAGATGCTTGTAGTATGCGTAATGTAATATGGGTTGTGTCGTGCTTACGGCACAAACTGAGATGATGGTATCATAAGTGATATATAATACAAAGTGTTGTCATGCGTCGAAGTGCACTAAATGATTAATTAGTGTTTGGGTTATGCCGAACATGTTCTCTTGTGACAGATAGGACATTATACATCAAAGTTGCCTTCTATCATGAGATTGATAGTTAGCTTATACTCTCTCTTAGCATGTAACTTCTTTTCACTCATACTCCTCATTCACCAGACATAATATTCATATGTGCTTGGATGATCATTTCACTCATCCAATAGACATAACATTCATATGTGCATGGATGATCATTTCACTTACTCATCAGACATAATATTTATACGTGCATGGATGATCATTTCACTCATTCATCAGACATGATATTCATATGTGCATGGAGGATCATTTCACTCATTCATCAGAAATCATTCTCATACTTGCATGTAAGATAAGTAATTATACTTATGTGATTTCCCAATGATAACTTTAAATGTTAACTCCATTGACACAATGAAATCTC
The DNA here is from genome assembly GCA_014155875.1 of Cepaea nemoralis. Classification (NCBI taxonomy): domain Eukaryota; kingdom Metazoa; phylum Mollusca; class Gastropoda; order Stylommatophora; family Helicidae; genus Cepaea; species Cepaea nemoralis. The sequence continues at coordinate 58,162 of JACEFZ010027785.1, read as the reverse complement.
AATCATTCCTCAGACACAACCATATCTGTATAGATGACAATTAAGCATATGTATGTGCTTTACCCAGGATAAATTCACAGATTCAACAACTATGACAGTACAATGGAATCTTAATCATTCTCATCCTTCATCAGAAATTATAATATTTCCTGGATGATAATTAAGCATACTGATGTGTTTTTACAAATGACACATTCACATCTGTTTAACAATAATGAAATCACACATGACTCACCACAGGCAGGCATGTTCTCTTCAATGACATAGACTTATGTGATCATTAGGCATACTTATGAGATTCACAAGGGCTGATTCCTTATGTTTAGCAATAATGAAAGTACACATGGATCACCATATGCTCTCATCATTTGCATAGACTTATGTGATCATTAGACATAATTATGAGATTCATAAATGATGATTCCTCATGTTCAACAATAATGAAAATACACATGGATCACTACATGCTCTTATCAAATACATAGAATTATGTGATACACCCAGTTCACATTAATTCATCATGCATCATAACCACACTTGCAGGGGTGATGATTTAGCATTATTATGTTCCTCACAAATGATAAATCCACATGTTTAACAACAATGCCTCATTACATGGGTGCTTTAACCCACCAAACAAAATTATGATACCTATAGAAATCTATTTACCTCTTACGTGCTCATGTATTACGCTAATTTATCTTACCAGTGTTGGCACATGTAAAATAGTTTCTTCTTAGTGAACTAAGTATTCTTAGCTTTCTAAATCTAAAGTTACTCACCAACTTCTAAATCATTGCTGATTGAGTTTAATTACTTAAGAAATAAAATGTACAACCTAAGTCTAATGCTTACACATTAAATAAGTTGTTTAGCTGGGAAAAAATAACCCACTGTAGTTATCCCAATTGACAGTTTACACATAGACTATGATAACTGAATATTATATTAAGTTTCTACTAAATTAATTTCTTAAGAACTAACCACATGGTTTACAACACATTGACTTACCAACTCTTCTTTTTGGGAAAAAAGGCTCACTTCTTAAACTAATATAAATTAAAAAAATTGTTTACCTTCATTCAAATAGAATGGCTTCACAACACATGTCAACACCAAGATGTTAGGCCCTCGATTTGGTTGAGTTTCTCAATAAACTGGATACTGGTTTTCTGGTCCTTCTATTCTCTCTAGACTTTAATTTTCTAACGTGTTCGTAGCGAGTTGAGAAGTTACCATCTCAGCATTCACATTCGGCCTTTCTTCTGGTCCGTGATGACGAGTTGTGGTTTGTGCAATGAGGCCCTGAAACCGGTTGTTGCTGTTTTTATCTCAGCTGTTCCCGTTCCAAGTTTGTAGTATCTCGCCGAACTGGGTTTGTTGTTGTAAAATGTTGGATTTTAGCAGTAGGGAACAAACCAGCTCTAATGCGATGTCAATCTTGATTGTTGTACGGAGAATATTTACAGCAACGTTGCGGCTCGTGAAAAAAATATATTACAGAAAGCAATCCTTTACAATGAAAGTAATCCATTACAATGAAAGGAATCCTTTACAATGAAAGTAATCCTTTACAATGAAAGAAATCCTTTACAATGAAATAAATCCTGTACAACGAAACCAACATCTCTTAGTTTCTAAGTAATAACTGCCAGTAATTTCCCCCCACCACCGACGAGACGGGATTCGGGACATACCCACATGTGCTATCACAAGAAGAGTACGCATACTTACAGCCGACGCGCTGGCGAAGTTGAAATGAAGCTGCGCTAATAATGTCATGAGAGCGGCCGAACGAGGGTTCGACGCCTGCGTTCGTCGTCCGCTAAGTGAAAAAAGAACGGTCACCTATTCGTCTGTGCATTTAGGCCCACAAAATGTGGTGGCCCTATCTCATCACAGCATCAAATGCTTCGGGAAATATTGTTATTGACTTCTATAGTTCCATTGGCCAGTTGGTTAAGTACACCCTTGCAGCGTCCTCTACCTCGGCTCCTCCTGCTACTGCCGAACTGGATTCTTCATTCCAACAGTAATAGACAATTTAAGCATTGAATAACTCACTGAATAAACAGACAGCTCGTGATTCACTTCAGTATGTTGGGATTGACTATATATTACCCTTAAGGATACGGCTTTCACACCTTCGGTGGCAAATATGTGAAGCTTGAATACTATTGATCTTACAGTACTAGAGAAGAGCGGTCCGACTTTATTCAACTTGTCTCTTGTCTCGATCTCTCCGAAAAACGGCAAGCAGTTTGTCGAGAGCATCGTACAAAGCAAGACCTCTGTAGCTCCAGCGAGGAGCCCAAGTTAATGTCTCCGGAATAACTGCACTCATGCACCGAACGACTCAGTATGGGAAACAAACACCCGATCTTCACAACGTAGGGATGCGGCCTAGCCACTTCGACACGGAGGTCATGCTGTTCTGGCATGAGATTATATTATACGAACACATAAATTATATAATCACCATTAAAAACACATTGGGGGAAGTTTCAGAATACACTAAGCGTCATTTGACAAATTTTACATTTCCAATGCATGACATTTTTATGCGTGTTTAAGAATCTAATTTCAAGTGTTCTGCAATTGTTTATCTTGGTATTAAATATATTTTCTCATTATTATTATGATTATTTTGCTATTTTTTTTTACAACACCGAATCTCATAAATGTTCGTGTCTAATTATTAATATCATTATTTGAGCTGTTTTCGTTTACAATCCTGTGTCTTGTACTTTTTACTGACCAAGTCACGTTGTATTATCATCGTGAGTGTTTTAAATTGAGGCCGGGGAAATATGTTCCGAAAAGTGCTTAATGTGAAGGTGTTGTTAGACTGATCGTGTGGGTGTGTGATGATGCCACTGATGCTGATGATGGTGATTCTTTCACGCACCTTTTCAAAATCCCTACAGATTGAACATGCCTGGAAGTCCGCAGGTATGACTGTGATCTTTGATTTATCGTGATGAAGAGTCCACAGGTGTGGCTGTGATGTTTGATTTATCGTGATGAAGAGTCCGCAGGTGTGACTGTGATGTGTGACTGATCATGTTGCAAAGTCCAAAAGTAAGACTGTGAAGGTTGACTGATTATGTTGCAAAGTCCACAGGTGTGACTGTGATGTTAGACTAAACATGTTGAACATCGGTAAGGTCATGGATTGTTTTATGTCGGGGGAAAAAAGAAAACCCTAACCTGCATAGTTCACTGCGATTGCACTAACCAGGCGTCCTTCATTCTTCAAGCCCAGACAGTAGTTGACAGTTTTATGACCTATTTTTATGACGTCGATATGGTCGAAATGATAAGAGCCCTGGCTCTTAGACTTCGCTGATGACGAAATAGGCGGTTTAGCGCCCAAACCTGCAAGTTGGACTGGCAACGTTGACTTCTCATTCAGAAAGCAATAGCAAACTACTGAACGTACAATTGCCCAGGAAATCAACCTGGGGTTGATAGCAACGTCCTGTAACGACATGTAAAAAAAAAAAACCGAACAGGTTGGGTCCGACAGGTTGAGTCCGACAGGTTGAGTCCGGCTGGTTGGACACAGGAATCCTGTCTCTGCTAGACACCGAACTCGGACTCTTCACTTGGTGTTGTTGTTTGTCCATCAAAAATGATGGTGACCTTTCATTTTATCCAGTGGGTTTGAAAGTATGGAGCCGTGAGTTCTAAGATGGATGATAAGGCCTATTTTGGCTCGAAATTTTCTTTGACAATGTGGGCAAAGAATGCTTGACGTTCCAGGAGGTGGATCTCCTGCAGTGGTTTTTCTGTCCAGCCTTTTCTTCACAGCGCTTGCAGTCCTGGTTGCTTCACAAGTGACTGCACGCTAGAAGTTGGATGAAGAATGACTTGAGCGATGAATTGGATTAAAGTGAGGAAGAGTTGCGCAATTCGTCGACCTCACTCGCCTGAGTCCATCTGAGTCAAGTGGCAAGACAAGTCAAAGTGACTGGAGACGAATACAGGTGCAGTGGGTGACCAGGGCACTCTACGTGCCTGACTGTGCTCATTACGTTCCACAACGCTTTGCAGGTAAACGCCGTCTTGCCCGTTGAATCATCAGTGATTTCATCCGCGCAGTCTGCCGAATCCTGTCTTCACATGCTGGGTAAGTATGCCCTAGTTCACCGCTTGGTTTGACACCAAATCGGCTACCCTCGCCTGGTTTAGCCAGCCTCTCACAGCTGTTACCCCCCCGGCGGGGGGGGGGGGGGGGCTGTCGCAGGCTGACAGCTACTAGGAGCCACAGGCGTGAGCTGGATGTCAGGCTTAGACCAGTGGGGGATGGGTCCTGAAAAGGACATGAGAGTCATCCTTACCAAAGGTACTACCAATGCCTGACACCCCGTACCCCCCTCTTTTGGTAACCTAGTAGACAACCCACTTAGCCATTGCGGCGCATACGCCATGTTTACTGTGTTTAAAAATGTCGCCTGCGGCAGATACAATATCTGTGCCTGGCCGGAGATTTCAGGCGGAGTTACCGGCTAGTATTTTTATCCTCACGGCCACCTACTCTCCATGTGAAGATCATCTTGTAATAAATTTAGTGTTGTCAGCAAGAAAACAGTATCTTCAAGAAAGAAAAAATCACACACACACACAAAGTTGAGAGAGAGAGAGAGAGAGAGAGAGAGAGAGAGAGAGAGAGAGAGAGAGAGAGAGAGAGAGAGAGAGAGAAAAGGAGAGAGAAAAAGAGAGACGACGGAAAATAGAGGGGGAGTGAGAGGAAACAGAGAGAAGGAGCGAATGTCGAAAAGAGAGAGGGAGTGAGAGAAAAAAGAGAAGAGAGGGAGGGAAGAAGAGGAAAGGAGAGAGAGAGAGAGAGAGAGAGAGAGAGAGAGAGAGAGAGAGAGAGAGAAAGGAGAGAAAGAGACGAAGAGAGGGATAAAGTTAGAGAGGGAAAGAGAGAAAATAAGAGAAAGGGAGGGAGAGAGAGGGAGGGTAGGGAGGGGTACACGAGAGAACAACAGAGGTGGAGAGAGAGAGAGAGGGAGAGAGGAGAAAGAAAGAAACAGATACAAAGAGAGAGAGAGAGAGAGAGGGAGAGAGAACGCGAGACAGGGGGATAGAGAAGGAGAGAGAGAGGGGGGAAAGAGAGAAGGATAGAGACAGATACTTAAGACCAAACTTCCGCCAACTACTATGCTCTCTATGCTTTCTCACAAGCCAAATGTCAAAGGAATGCGTCAGCAACATTTCCAGTTTACAAAAACACTTTTAAAATGTCATATTCAAAACCTGCGATCATATTCGCAGACGAAAAGATGTAAAAATTCAATCCGAGACAAGACCTGTACCCGGCACACTCATCTTTCCATCGCCCTCTCTTACTTAACACTAGATGTTCGCAGACTATTTAATTATCCTCTGTTCTCCCATTCTGTTGCTCTCAAGGCCTGTACATAACCGGTCTCTTTTACTCCATCTTAAAAAAAATGACAGAAAGTGAAAAGAGAGTAATGCTTTTAATATCGAAAATGCGACGTCCTATTGTCGACTTTGGTGGGTTTTTTTCTTTTCTCCACCAGCTTCTTGTTCTTTGCGCCGGCTTGAGGCGGTGTTTCTACCAAAACCGGCGGAGGCTAATGAAATAATCTAGCATTTCGCTATAATTGAGTTGCGCACGGGGGGTCACGTGGCCTCATTTGAGCCATGCGCTTAAAACAAGAAAGCGTCATGAGTTAAATTACATCAGGACTGGCAGCCGGAAGTCATTCGCTGTTCTTGGGGATTAAGTATTGCGTGGCAAAAAGCTTCTTCTGATTTCATTTTGCTCGGTCGTATATTTCATTTTGCTTGGTCGTGCGCTACATTTTTTGCTTGATGGTGTATTTGGGATTTTCTGTGGCCCCACGTTTAATTTTGCTCGGTTCTATCGTTCATTTTGCTTATACTGCTTAACACCCCCTTTCAAACCCCGTTTTATTGGTCTATGTTGTTTTTCCCTTTTAGATACACAACATTCTGCTGCGCGCGCGCTCCCGAACACACCTATGCGCCCCCGAACACACCTATGCGCTCCCGAACACACATATGCGCGCGCGCACACTCACGCAAATATATATTTATGAAGTAAAAGCCGCATTTAACTGATTCAGTGCCAAACAAAACGTAGGGTTGGACCAAACAAAAAATGGACGGCGGAAACAATGGAAAGTATGAGTGTTATGACTTAAAAGTTGCTAATAAGGTAGCAGACGTGTTTTATAACGCTATGGTAACATTTAAGCGATGTATAAGCCCCTGGCATATACGGACAGTAGCTTAATACGATTGGTCATCCCATGGCACTGAATCAGTTAAGAAAATGAAATGTATCGTATGCCGCATGACACTGGTAATGAATGTCAGAGACACGAGTACTGACATGTTACATAGAACCTTTCTTCCTGTATGACAGCAAATCACGGAAACTGAAGGAACACATTAAAAACAACTTGGAGGTAACGGAGATGTGCTTTCTGAGATATCTGTTGTGAATACCGTGGGCCGCCAGAGTAACTAACGGCCAGTATCTGGAACAGGTGAATGAAAGTAGAGCATTTATGCAACCATAAGGAGGAGATAAACAGAAGCATTGGGAAACCTCGTGACAACTGGAAATATCGGCGGTTAAAAGACAGAGCCAGCCCGACAGACATGCTGCTGGACAGACTGAGACGCTGGCAATAAAACTGGTCCAGAACAACAGAGACCAAGATTTGTGGAGATGCATGAACGCCTACGCTTGTTGGCGGGATACATGATGATGACAATTTAACGATAAAGAGAATATCTTCTGGCAAATGATAACATATATAACTATCAACGTACAAACTGGTCCTTTCGTCTATTGAAAAAAAAAAAAAAATTGTATGTGTATTGTACTTATCGTAAAGCATAACAATGGTCTCTACGGGCAAGTAGGCATAACAACTGTCTCCATGGGCCAGTAGGTATAACAATTGTCTCAATGGGCAAGTAGATATAACCAGTGATCCAATGGGCAAATAGGTATAACCATTGTCTCAATGGGCAAGTAGATATAACAATTGTCTCAATGGGCAAGTAGGCATAACAACTGTCTCCATGGGCCAGTAGGTATAACAATTGTCTCAATGGGCAAGTAGATATAACCAGTGATCCAATGGGCAAGTAGGTATAACCATTGTCTCAATGGGCAAGTAGATATAACAATTGTCTCAATGGGCAAGTAGGCATAACGACTGTCTCCATGGGCAAGTAAGTATAGCAATTGTCTCAATGGGCAAGTAGGCATAAAGATTGTCTCCTCGGGCTAGTAGGTATAGCCATTGATCCAATGGGCAAGTAGGTATAGCAATTGTCTCTATGGGCAAGTAGGGATAACGACTGTCTCCATGGGCAAGTAGGTATAACAATTGTCTCAATGTGCAACTAGGCATAACGACTGTCTCCATGGGCAAGTAGGTATAACAAATGTCTCAATGGGCAAGTAGGTATAACAAATATCTCTATGGGCAAGTAGGCATAACGACTGTCTCCATGGGCAAGTAGGTATAACAAATGTCTCAATGGGCATGTAGGCATAACGATTGTCTCCTCAGGCAAGTAGGTATAACAAGTGTCTCCATGGGCAAGTGGACATAACACCCACGACCAAGATGCCTGTAACGTCCTGTGCCCCTGGTCTCTTGTTCCAGAGACAGTGCCTTCCATCACCGCTCTTTCCCAGTCTCCGTGGGGTTTAATACAGATTCCAGTTTCCGAGACAATGTTGTTGTTTATGAGTCAATTCTCTTTAATTTTCAAACAGAGTAGAATGTTCGTATTTTCTTCTTGGTCTGTGATTCTCTTAGAACGTACCACAGTTAGGAGAATGTTTATAATACCGCTTGTCCTTTGAGTTTGTTATTATTTAAGGGGCCACACAGTCTGTACTGAGATAGTGTTTAAATATGTTGCGATTGTATGTAAAGGGACTGGTGGTGTCTTTGAATTGTTGTGGAAGATTGTTGACGTAGACAGTGAAGTTTGGGCATGTTAACTAATTCAGTGAGAGACAAAAAGTAGGTTTGGAACAAACATAGTTCACGATCAGGTGAGCAAGTATTATAAAGTGAAGTTTCGTTCACTTAGAATTGGAGTTGCGGAACATACACGAAAAGTAACAAATACCACGATAACCCTGGCATGTCGGTATATCGTCCTTCTGTCCAAATCCGGCTGTTGTGGAGGCGGAAGTACAGGCGTTGAATTCTTTAGAGGGTGATGCTGTCATTTACACAGATGAGTCGGTCGTTCGACAAGTGAGAAGTTCATGGGCCTTTACGGCTCAGGTTGAAGGGAGAGTTGTGAAGAAAGATTCTGGTGCTTTTGCTTTGATCAAAAGTAGCCTGACTATGGAAGTCATGGCAGTAAGTAAAGCAATAACATGGCTCGAGTCACAGACATTAACTCGGGCGTGTTTCATTAGTGACTCAATGCTCAGGAAGATAGAGAAGGGGTGGATCCGGAGAGAGTGGTTGCTGTCTCTGGGGCGGTCTCGGCTGGCAAAGATTAGTTTCATTTTCGTGCCTGGGCATGCGGGTGTCCAAGAAAATGAGCAGGCTGGCAGGCTCGCAGGTACGGCTACTGTGAAAGTTGGACGAGCCGTGGACTAGGCTGATATTCCGAATGCGCTACGAGAAGCAAGTCCTTTACGAGAACCAAGTGATGGCTGCGAATCTACAACCATGGTCAGGCTGAGAAAACAGCAAATTAAAAGAGGGGTGGCCAAACAAGAACACTACCTAGGAACCAAAAGAAGATTAATAAACCAACAAAGAACTGGTGTCGTTAGCTGCTATATGCTGCGGGATTTACTGAGGAGGGGATCCGAGCACTTATGGACTGAATGTTTCGACGTGCAATGAGGATGATCTGTCGACTGACTGACTGACTGACTAACCAACTAACGAACGAACGAACGAACGAATTATCTAACTAACTAACTAACTAACTAGCTAACTAACTAACTAGCTATGTAAAATCTGTTCAAATGAGAGGTCACATTTGGCGATATATTATCCCGTGGCACTGAATTAGTTAACAGGAGAAATACGCTTGAAAACTGACAACTGGCAATGTTCATCGAAAAAGAGCAAGGGAAACTCAATACCGTGACGGTATAAATCAGGAAGAAAAAAAAAACACACACACACTCACAGACTGTAAGCAAGGCTGGTAATCGTTTGAGAGAGCGACCCATAACCTCCCCCGCGTATCAGCATGTCACAGGTAATGATTACGATAGCGTCAACATCTGCAGCCGCTATAAGTGAAGTTTAGTCAACTTGGAGCAGTTGTTCTCAACCGGTGGGGAATTCCGCCCCCCCCCCCCCCTTCCCTTCCACCACCTCTCCCATGGGGAAATTTTAGGGTTTGCAGGGAAGGCGGGGGAGGGGCGAATTAAGATTATTTCAAGATCGCGTTAATTTAAAACAAGAACCGATTACTTGATATTGTTTTTCCCTCCACACTTTGCGGCTATGTACTTCTCGCCCTTCTGAAATTCGTTTTATAACGTAAGTAGAACCGCAAATCATCACGTTTTACGTAGACGTCTAGACTTGTTCTAGTATGTGTTATTAAATTTAGCTTCTAATTTTACATATACTGTGTAAAAAAAAAGGGGGGGGGGGAATTTATAAGGAGGAAATACGAAAAAGGGGAGAGGGGAGGATGACATTTTGAACATATGGTGAAGGGGTGTATGGGCGAAAAAAGGTTGAGAACAACTGACTTGGAACAATTGTTCAGCCACGGTAAGTGACGCACGGTATACTAGCAGCCCATACACTACCCTAGAGGAAGATACCAGCAGTGCTATAAACTGCTGGATATAAAGTTTTATTTTAATTTGATCACAATAATGACCTCAGCGGAACCACACGTAAGTTCACTTTCCTCGCCAAATTCCTGCGCCTGGTCTATCACCAAGCTCATTCAAAACTACGGAATATGAACAGCTGCTGTATCTAACCACTGAAATGGCAGCACGAACTTCATCGTCATCATCATCATCATTTCTTCTTGTTCCCCTTGTACCTTGCGGTGTCGCGGTGAAGCATAACCAACGGTGGAGTGGCCATTTATAGGCTTCATATATCGAGATTCCCATGGCCCCTCTGTCTATCGTTTACATGGTCGACCTCTTCGTCTAGTTCCATTTGGTTAAATATTGATGACACATTATTGCTTGTTGTGGTATACTATTAGCTGGTAGCCTAGTTATGTGGCCGAACCATTTAACTTGCTGTTTTCAAATTAAGTCTAGCGCTGCTGTAACCCCTACTTTAGTCCTGATTTCTTCTTTCTAATTTTTTTCTCTTCTTAATATGTTGAGTGGGTGCATGACTGTGAGAGTTTGAGTAAATGGTGTAAGTAAGTAAGTAAGTAAGTAAGTAAGTAAGTAAGTAAGTAAGTAAGTAAGTAAGTATGTAAGTGAGTGAGTGAGTGAGTGAGTGAGTGAGTGAGTGTGCGTGCTTGCGTATTTAAGTAGGTATGTTTAGGCATGTGCGTGTATATGTGTGTATGTATATGTGTGTGTCCGGCTGCCTGCCCATCCTATAACATGGTAATATTCACTGTTTATATTCACACCTTTCACTTGACAATGTTTTTCTCCCTGTGTGAATGCAATATACACAATAGATAACTGATGTACGAAAGATGAGTGATTGGAAGGGCGGAATGTAAGACGGGCCTGCGTGCCCAATTTCTGACCCTCTTAAAATTAAGTTCGCTCGTTGGAGTATTCTTTAGGCTTGATTAGTTCTATATTAACCAACCACATGTCAAACAGCAAACACACAAAAATATCAGACCGTGCTGCCGGGCCTTGTAAAGTAAAACAGGCAAAATTCTGCCAGGCCAATAGCAGATAACTGACATTGGGGTGTGAAGTGTTAGGCTTTCACATATTCTAGGCCACAACATATGAGATGAGGCGTCCAGTTCCCTTCCTCGCCGCCTTTCCTACCAACAACTCCCAGACAATTGTCTGCTACACATATGTATGAGGCCGGGTCGACATCAGGGACCGCGTTAAACGGAAACCAATAATCCGGTCTCTGCAGGGGATTGAACCCGGGACCTTGTTTTGACAGGCAAACACACTAACCACTATGCCATAGTGACTTTCATGGTATATTAGTTAGCTGCATATCCTTTACAGGACGTCGCAGTCGACACCGGCATTTTGTTGCTGTTTGAGATTTCTTGGCAAGTTTACGTTCAGTAATCTGTCATTGCTTTCTGAACGACCGGAACTCATACCATTGCATGAAAATCAGCGCAAGGCGGTCTGATGCCAAATCACCCACAGCTGTGTTTCGAACGCGGTATGCGGGATTACGAATTGCGTTCGTAATCGCGTCGTCCCAGCGCCGGGTCCTGGGATATTATGTTTTTTTTTAAAAGTTGCATATCCCTTACAGGACGTTGCAGTAAACACCAGCATTTTTCAGCTGTTGTTGATGTTCTTGGCAAGATTGCGCTCAGTAGTGTGCCATTGCTTTCTGAGCGACCGGCTCATAATACCCCGAAAGTAACCAAGGCGACGCGATCCGCCGCCGAATTTCGCGCATCTGTGTTCATCACGTGGATATAAGGTATTACGGAGAAAGTCGTTAACTCCTTCGCCAGGGAGCAGGGTCCTGGTATATTACATACATTTAAATAAGAGACTACTGTTTAAAGGCGTCTAGCTGATCGTCCCTTCAGCGAGGCACTAGAAGGCTACAGGTTTCAATCCCCGTATTGCCACTACAGCTTTCACTGTTTATGATGTCACTTGCGCCCTCTAATCTCTAATTCTGTCTTCTACCTTCCACGGGAGCCAATCTATACCTGTCAATCTATTCCTCACACAATTTCGGTGCCAGGTACGTTAAGATGCATGCGACGTACGATAAGCGTTAACGTGAAATCTGATACCACCTACCTACCTAGCGCCAGAGTAAATGTACCGATTACCTCTTGTCATACTCCCACTTTCGCCAGTCATACTTGCAAGACACAACAGGCCAGACATCCATCCTGCCCTAATGACCCAGGCAGCTCGTTTATGAAAATGTCTGCTGCATCTATTTTGCATTCGGCGCAAACCTAAAATCAGTTCCCGCTAGTCTGGCCAAATGGCTCATTCTGTATTAGGAGAACTGCGCAAGGAAAAAAAAAATCGTGCAATTTTAAATCTGTAATTTCTCTTTCGGAGATTATAGAGAAAAAAATTCCACAGAGGTAGTAACAACAATGATATAAGAATAACAAAAGCTAACGTTGCTGGAACCATAATTTCTCCAGCTCTCCCTCCAAACGCCCGCTTGTGAAACTTCGCTGCTCACAAAATATTAAAGATCCGAAGAGATGGAACTAGTATGGCATCGGTATGCAAATTTCATCCGCTATGTATAATGGGGTGGTCGTAATGCGATTGCCGAAGATTACCAGAGACTTGCGCGCCTCCTGAATGGGGTTTAATTCGGCCGTACACTCTGTAATATGGAAATGGTGCGCAAAATTAAGCAGTTGCAGGACTGGGGGATGGTGTTTGCAGGGTGCATACAAATGAAACTTCAGGAGCGAACGCTCCTCTTCCTAGACTAGGTTAGACAAGGGAAAATACTACAATCAATCATAATTACTCCGCCAATTCAAACAAGATTTCCTCCAAAATGTGTATTACGCCGCAAGTTTGATTTGACTTCATTCAATTATGCAGATGTGAGCAAGAATTACCGAGGGCCCAGTCGACGAACTCGCTGCTCGCATTCCTGTCTGCTCGCGGGGCAAAGAGGAAAGCAGAGATTTACTTCCTCCTTGTGATTTTGAAATAAAAAATAAAATTAACAGGGTGGGGGAAAAAAAAAAAGAAACCGCTAGGAGGACAAGAAAACCAGATTCCCACTTTTTCAAATCGTCTGCACGTCTGTTCGTACCCCGCCATTACTCGGGAACAACAAGGATAACAATTAGTACTGACTCATTTCTGCAATCATTATAATCAATTTCTGCAATCATTATCATCAATTTCTGGAAGGAAATGCGAGCTTCGGTCAGGAGGCAGTAAGAGATGTTCTAAAACCACCTCTTTTTTTCCTTGTTGAGTATTTGCCCTTTAAAAACTGACTTCTCCACGGCCGCCCATTTCAACCACCCTAACGATCATAGCAAATTCCGACACTGATAATACCGCATGATTATAACTTGACAGGGGAGCAGCTGAGGTAGTGCAGAGGGGGAAAACTGTGGTAGCGCAAAGGGGAAAATCTGCGGTAGCGCAAAGACCAGCAAGCCTGGTCTGGTGGTCATATGTTCAAATCCCCATAGAGATAGAGGCGGAGATAGTTTATTATTTTTTTGAAGTCACTTAAGCTCCCAGGTACACGCATTCTAACTTGGGTACTAGGACATGGTTTGGAAAATAAAAGCGGCCGCGTGATACTGACCACCCAGCCCGTCAGGTACTGATTGGTCTATACAGATGGGACTCGCACCATACGCCCAACACGTCTCAAAGCGTGAGACGGGTCCGTCCTGGTCAGATCAGCACATCTTTATGTAAACTGTCCCCAACATAACACCCTTCCTTCGGCGATTCCCTTTTTAGCCGTGGTAGCAGAACAGTTAGTCGGCTTACTGAAAAACACAGCGGAGTTGGCGTTCGATTCCTCGTGGTGAGGTGCAACGTCCGCCTCTTACTATAGCACTACGGGTTCGATTCGCGGTGTGGGTGGTATGAATGTAATTTACAAATAAGAAAAAGAATACTCGATCCTGGAGTAGTGGATGGAGCGTCCAGCCTTCTGGGATAAGGGCGAAACACTAGGAAGGCCAGTATGCAGGCTGGCACCTGGAAAATCCTTCTGCAGATGGAAATGGGTAAGAGTAGGAAGAGTCTTTCTTGCACTGTCCTAGCTACATTTCACATTAGTATTGGGACTCTTCGCTGGCTGTTGTATACGAGGACGGAGCACCATGGGAATGTCCCGTGTTCATTGATGTCGGTTCTTGATTCAACGACAGAATAGTTATACGAGGGGTTTTCAAATGAAAACCATAAGCCTGTGACAAAAATTATAATAACCTTGCCATTGTCTTGTAACCCATCAATATTGTCGTCAATAGTGTTAAGCACGTGACATCACGGTGCAGACAAACACTGTGACGTCATAGGAACAGTTTAAAGATGGCCACCCCACTTTTGCGTGCATCAAATAGGGGCAGGGATCTGTTATTCCGTCGTCTTTTTTTTTTTTTTATCAGTAAAGGGGTGAAACCAATAGAAATTCATCGGCGAATGAAGGTTCACTATGGTGATGTAATTCCTGCAAGTGAATGAGCGGAGTAGGAAGTTTCGAAACGACGTGACTTCTGTGACAGGCTGCTCACGACTAGATCGGGTACACCGAGTAGTGATCCCAGAGTAGTTACACATGCGACCAAGAGCATTTTGTTTATTTTACAGGAGCCCACGCACTTTATCGGCGCTGGAGGACTTGCATTGAACGCAGTGGTGACTGCATCAAAAAATGATATATGTGGTCATTGCTTTTTCAGAATATATTGATTAGAAAAAAAAATACATTTAAGATTTTCATTTGAAGCCACCTCGCATATAAGGCTAAAACCAACTGCCCGACTCGCTTTAAGGCGTAACAGCTCTGTACATAGCTCATTAAGTAACACTATGTGGTGACTACATTACGTAGTGGTGACTACATCGAAAAATGGTACATTTGTTCTTTACGTTTTCAGAATAATCTCTCTCTCTCTCTCTCTCTCTCTCTCTCTCTCTCTCTCTCTCTCTCTCTCTCTCTCTCTCTCACGCACACACACACAACTTAAGGTTTTCATGTGTAGCCAAAGCGTATTATGTGTGATTCTGGCATATGCACATTTGGAACTTCGTAGATGCTATGGAGTTGGTGCACACATTTCTTGAGTCAAACCAGTAGTGGGGATGAGATTTTACATTGACCATTCCTCTTGATCAGCACTGCTATAGGGTGGACCCAGCCTAGTGGACTGGGCACCGACATATTTTTCTGAGACGGTAACGTGACGATAAGAAGCTGGGCATACTACCTCACATGTAAAATGAACGTAGGCAGGTAGGTGGTGTGTATGTGTATATGCGTGTGTGTGTGTGTGTGGTGTGTGTGCGTGTGCGCGCGCGCGTGCGTGCATGCCTGCCTGCCTTCACGTTTAGGGTTTTCATTTGAAACCCTCTAACATGTGGTAGGTGAGTTGAGTCACAATGCACATCAATGCACACGGGACATTCTCATACGTGCTCCGTTTTCGTCTACAACAGCCAGCGAAGAGTCCGAACACGTACGTATGCATGTATTATGTATATCCATGCCACGTCACTCTGCGCCGTGGTCAATCAAGAATATGTGTATATCGAACACCTCCAACTCTAGCGGTAATATCTACTCTGTGACTACTTTTATCTGTTTATACATTTATGTACACAAGTATATACGCAAGCATGAAAAACTTTATGTACGCATGTATATACATATATATGTACACGCGTATGCAGAAATATTCAGATGTATGAACGCACGAATTTATGTACGAAAATACGCATGTGTATACGCACTTACATATACATAAGAACGTATGAACACATATGTCAACGAAGGTACACACCTATGTAAGCACGCATGTACACATAAGTATGCACGTATGTACGCAAGCATATGCGCAAGCACGTGGCATAGCGGGTACAAACGTACACGACTTTTGCACGTTTATACGTCTCCAAACCTGACCATGTAGTCAGTATAGGAAGGCATCAAGGCACTACAGTTACCCGTGTACTCATTTCGAAATTGTGCCAAACAAAAAACAGACCAGAAACACAGATCTACCAGATAAAGCATGCTGGATGGGGAACAACGTGTAAAAACATCAACCCCGAATTCTTATGGGCGCTGAGAACTGGAGATTAAAAAGTAAATAAGGCACGCTGAAAAAAAAAAAAAAACGAGAGATGGGGACAGAGTACAGAAATAATGACAGGCGTAAGACGAAGTGGAGTAGAGTGGAATGATCAATCGTCAACACTCCTCTTTAAGACAGACTAATTACAAGAGGTTAAAAAAAAACTCCGCTGACCTCGGAGCAGCAGACATGGGGGATTGGGAGTAGGGGCGAGGGGGTGGAGATACCCTGGAAGGAAATCAATGACGCCATATTTCGCGCGCATGGTTATTACAGGCAACGTTTGGCAGAGGTCAGTCAGGCGGTACTTGTTGATTCCGGTTTGCGTCAACTGGGGGGCCGCGCCTGGTATTGATGGTATTGCGGTGTGCTACGGGCGGGGCAAGAAGCTCATGTTGCTGCTACTGCTGCTGCTGCTGCAGGTTTTGGTGGGGTAAGCTGCTTGCTTTCAGCGAGGGAGCGTCGGCGAGAATGCGGACTTCTGCTGTGGCAGATGAGGGACAGACTGGTGAGCGCATGTGAGAACATGAGGGGTAAATGTGTGCGTGTGTGTGAGGGAATGTGTGTGTGTGTGGGAATGTGTGTGTGTGAGTGGGTGTGTTTAATGGTGTGTGGGTGTGTGTCTGTGTGTTGAATGCAGGGGCCATTGTGTTTTAGAGACGTACAGAGGTAAGTTGACAACGCGCGTACACACACAAACAAAACGGTATGGCGTGTGTGTGTGTAGGCGGGTTGGTGTATGTATGTATGTATGTATGTATGTATGTATGTATGTATGTATGTATGTATGTGTGTGTGTGTGTGTGTGTGTGGGTGAGTGGACGAACGTACGTACGTAGACGAGTCAATAAGTAAGTCACAAATGGCTGTAGAAAAATAACTAAATATGATAACAACTTGAAACAAGTTTATATTTATACATACATTGTCCCTTTATTTATCAACATAATTTCCACCAACATTGATGCACTTACTCCATCGTTTTAGCAGTCCTTCCAAGCCGGCTGCATAGAACTGCGTGCTCTATTTTCTAAACCACGTTTTCATTTCATATTCAACTTCACACTTTCATTTCAATTCAAGGTCATTCGCGAAATGACTACCGCTAAGGTGGGTTTTCAGTGAAGCAAAAAGGTGGAAATCGCTAGGGGCTAAGTCGGGGCTGTAAGGTGGACGTTACTCGCCTGTCACCTCTAATCATCTCCTCCACCCGCTGCACGGATGCTTCTGTTGCAATCTCAACAGGACGACCAGATCGGAATTCATCAACAATTTTAGAGCATCCTTGAAAAAAATTTTCTACTCAGCTATGCACCGTTTTACGGGACAAACATTTGTCAGCATAAACAGGAAGCATTTCCTTATGAATGTCCTTTGCAGGCAGTCTTTTTTCCCACAACAACCGCACAACAGCACGCTGCTCTTTGGTTGTACACTCCGTAAGTACAGTCACCATTTTGTGTATGCGCTGCGCATGCGCACAAGATACCTAGCGCCACCTGACGAACGGGAATATAAAGTTCGATGTTGCTGTCACCTAATAACACCTGTAGAAAACACCAACTACATTTACCTGCTATACCACAGTACTGTGTGACTTACTTATTGACTCGCCCTCGTAAGTAGGTAGGTAGGTTTGTGTGTATATGTGTATGTGTGTGTATGTATGTATGTATGTATGTATATGTGTGTGTGTATGTATGTATGTATATGTGTGTGTGTGCTTGTGTGCGTGTGTGCGTGCGTGCGTGCGCGCGCGTGCGTGTGTGTGTAGTTATGTAACTTCCCCCAGGGGACGGAAATATACAAAGACAAAAACACGTAAAGTAGCACCTGGGACACAGTGAGACTCAGTCATTAAACGGTCCTGAGTTAAGTCAGCGGAATGTGCAGCTATCATATGACTGCGCGTGCTGTGGGCTTCTGGGTACAGAATAAATGAATGGATAAACAGGCACAGTTACAGAAGAGAAGAAACAGTAGCTATCCAACAACTAATTTATCAAAACCGTTACTGGATATAAACGAGTGATAAACAGAACCATTTACTGAATACAAACATACACTACTCACCACCAGCTAATAAAAGAACATAATTTCAATTAGTGGATAAAAACTGTGAATAAACAAACACAGTTGCCGTATGCCGTCAAGAAATATATACAAGTAATAAACATATACAACCAATGAAACAGTTAATGGGCAGCAGTTAATGATCATATATTACATAATGACGTAACGACTTATTCTTCTTTGTGTTTCTTCCTCTTCTTCTTGTCTTCCTCCTCCTTCGTCCTTTAGGACGCCAAATGACATATAGCCCCATAACTTGTAGACCCGCTCCTGGTGACTGAATGCTGGTTGGATTTTGTCTACGATATGAAGTAAACAGTCGTACACCAACCTCCTTTAGTCGCCTTTTACGACAAGCATACGAGGATTCGATGTGACTATTCTTAATTTCCCCACTGCGGCCCCACTGGGTAACGCAGCGGCAGTTCAGTCCCCTGACTGACGGCCCATCGAGCCTGGATCGGTCCGATGGTCTCGGGTGGGTCTAATCAAATCGGTTGGGTCTAATGATCTCGGGTTGGTCTAAAGACCTTTGGTTGATCTAATGATCTCGGATGGGTCTAATGATCTTTCTCGGGTGGGTCTAATGATCTATCTCGGGTGGGTCAAATGATCTCGGCTGGGTCTATTGATCTCGGGTGGGTTTAATAATCTCGCGTTGGTCTAATGATCTTGGGTTGTCTAATGATCTTGGGTTCTAATAATCGTGGGTTGGTCTAATGGTCTTGGGTTGGTCTAATGATCTTAGGTTCTAATGATCGTGGGTTGGTCTAATGATCTTGGGTTGGTCTAACGGTCATAGGTGGGTCTAATAATCTTGGGTCAGTCAGATGATCCTGAGTTCAAATCCATATCAAAGCAGAATACTTTCGTGACCATGTTGTTTCAGAGTCGAGCCAGCCAAGCGAATTTTCTATTAAAACAATATTCTGGGAGGTAAGATGGCCGGCGATAATGACTACACGACCTATCGAGCGCAGTTTAGTCAAATTAAGATCCTGGCGTAATAAATTCCGTTTGGTTAAGATAATGACCACATCACCTTTTGAATGCCGTTTGGTCAAGATAAGATACTGACCACATCAACTATCGCATGCTGTTTAGTCAAGATAAGATAATTACCACATCACATAACGAGTGCCGTTTTTTCAAGATTAGATGCTGACCACATCAACTTACGAGTGCCGTTTGGTCAAGATAATATAATGACCACATCAACTATCGAGTGCGTTTGGTCAAGATAAGATAATGACCACATCACCTAACAAGTGCCGTTTGGTCAAGGTGAGATCATGACCACATCACCTATCGAGTGCGTTTGGTCAAGAAAAGATAATGACCACACCACCTAACAAATGCCGTTTGGTCAAGATAATATAATGACCACACCAACTATCGAGTGCGTTTGGTCAAGATAAGACGCTGACCACATCAACTATCGAGTGCCGTTTGGTCAAGATAATGTGTGCCTAACACCATGTTTCTAACATCCATGACGGCTAGTACATTTAGTTCTTAACGTTGTACCGTTCCTTCTTCTTCTTCTTCTTCTTATTATTATTATTATTATTATTATTATTATTATTATTACTCAGGAAATAAATGACCGTAGACCCCGAGGTAGACCAAGAAGGCGGTGGAGAGATAATATACATACAGACCTACAAGCACTTGGAATCAACGACTGGCAAGAGAAGGTCCACCAGAGAGACGAATGGAGACAGATTGTATTTGCAGCAAAGAACCTCAATGGCTCGGAATGCTGAAGAAGAAGAAGAAGAAGAGATTATTATTATTATTATTATTATTATCAACTTAATAATACTGGATCGATTGGGACGGTGGCATGGAGGAATATTAACTGCGGAGTTGATCCAGAAAACCAAAGACCGAGATCTGTGGAGAGTCATGAACGCCTACGCCAGTCAGCATGGTACTTGATGATGATGATGATGAAGTTGAACGAGAAGTCAACAATGAAATCCAACGTAACGTCAGTACAGGGATGTCAGTGCTGGGGTTGATAGCAATGCCCTATAAAGAACATTCAACTAATCATCTGATCCCTCACTGTCCAGGAGTTGCGCACATATGCTAACATACCAAACCAGGTACAGAACACAAACTGTTTATTAACAGTCCGGCTCATTAAAATAAAGCATCTAACAAACAAACAACGATAATGAACAAAGGTAGCTAATGAGCAAAAAAGCAGTTAACGAACAGAAGCAAGTAGCGACAGCTTCAAACAAGTAAGTGAAGTAGAAGGGTCAAAAAGTTTACAAACCGTCGGTCCAAAAAAAAAAAAAAAAATAATCACAAAATAAAAAGAAAAACTTTTAGAACAGAGGTAAGAACTAATTTGTAACAACAGCTACCACCTGATTGGATAAGAGGTGCGCCAATCAAAAGGACAACAGCCCAGGTAAAAAACCGCGTGACAGTTAATATTATAAATTGTCGCCGGTCCCATTCAATGCCACCCCGCTGTCATTAGTTCTAAATACTAATCTAAGAGCTGATCTGCAATTCTTTAGTGTAATTTGTCTTATTAAAAACCCGTCGCTACTTGGAGTGATAAAGACACAGCTAATGAGCGCGATGACGAGTGGCGCGAAGAATGAGCATAAGAAACACGAACAGCTCCTCTAAGAATGGCCTGCAGGCGTGTCAACTTTAGCATTAATTAAGCTGTTTATTACCAGGTGAAACTTTTGTCACATTCAGGTCGTCATTACGCTGACAGTGGGGATAATTGCGGAGACAAATGCTCTGCGAACGCGGCAGGCTAATGATGCCTGAAGTGATGTTTCGACTTAAAATGGACAACGAAGTTGGTAGTCCGGTGTGTTTTTTGTTGGACAAGTCGTTTCGCGTTAGTTTGGGGAAGTTGTCATGTACTGGGACTGGCGTCATCATTCGGGTTGGTTAGTGATTTGACCTATGCTTGGTTAATGAAGTCCTGCAAAAATGTATTGAGGAGACTGAGACGTGTCAGCGTGGTTTAAGTATTGAAGAAGGTGCGGGCGTGTTGGTGTAGTTGCTAGGGGGCCACGCTGAAGTCATGACCGGACACGGGTTCGACGCCTGGGTTCGTCGTCCACTAACAGAGGAACAGACTGGTTAGCTATTTTTCCGTGTATTATGGCTTACCAGATGTGACGGCGTTATCTCATCACAGAGCCACAGTATGTTGCTGCTTCTGGGCATTTAGTGTTGTTTAACATTCAGGGGAACACCATTTGTACATCCAGGAGTTGGAGCATAGGCACTGGCTTGTGGCTAACGTCGTTCTAGGAGTGCCCAGTATAGAGACACTAGCTTGGGACCCAAGGCCGATTTTTAAAAATCCGCCCCGACACGAACTTGCGACCATCAGCGGAAGGCCAGCGTCTAGCCATTACGCAACTGCGTCTAGCCATTACACAACTGCGTCTAGCCATTACGCAACTGCAGTTCCCATAATAATAATAATAATAATAATAATAATAATAATAATAATACCAACAATACCAACAAGGCAGACGATGCTAATGCCATGATAACAATGGCTGTATATGGTAGCAAGGACAGTACGACTCAGATGGCAATTATCCGGCATAAACACAAGGGACCATCAATAACCAGTCTTTGATAAGGCCACCTACAGACTCCGAGATATGCAACGCGTTACACCTCCCCCCCAGATCCTACCCGTGCGCAGCAACAACTTCCGCTGCTTATGAAATTCTCATTATCTCCTCCGATATGACAAATATCTGTCGTCTTAAATAAGTACAAGTGTCTATTTATTTAGACTGAATAATAACCCCAAGGACTCGACAAGACTCGGCCCTCGCCAGTTCTTTCGGATTTCGCTTTAATCATGCAAGCACAGATCTCATTAAGAGTCGTCAGCACGGAGCTAATCTCCCGGCTAAAGTAATTAGAACAACATGGCCGCCTCTACATTTGACAATTATTACTCGCGTTATCTGTTACGTTTTTATGTATATATTTCTATTCTTTTTTTCTGCAATGTTCGTATATTTCTATATGTAACACACGTATCTACAAGTTCTTGTGAAATTTGGATAAAGTATAGTATTTGCTGCCTCCTCCTGAAAATGGTGATATATTCCAATACTTGCGGAAACATCAAGGCTGTGTGACATTTTGGGAGGGGGGGGGGGGGAGGCTTTTCACTCGCATTGAACTCAAGCGTAGTCCATACACTTGTTACTACTTCTGGTGCACTGGACAGATATTTGCGTATGGATTAGCTTTCCCTATTACCAGTATTGACGCTTTACCAAACCCGACACCCCACATTGCGCCAACGGCTTCGAACAGAGGAGCGCAATTGGGAGGGTAAAAGCCTTATACTAGTGCGAGGAAATGCATCCTAAAGGCTAAATGTCATGACAGGGCAGACCAGGCTCTAAGCCTTGGTTGGTAACTGGTCTGGGATCGAAGCTCCAAGAGGTGGACAGTTAGAGAATTGATTTGCTGATCCGGCAGCTTCTGCAGCTTGTCTTGTTCCAAACGTACTGGTGTTACCTTTCCTCTGGAGTACACTAGACAGGCTGAGAGAGGGATCATGCTGCATGGGCATCACACGGTCTCTAAACTCAGCCTAGGCTTTGTGTTATGGAGAGGTATAACTCCATTTTACAAACTATCGTCTGTCAAGACGGCAAGGTGCCAGTCATTACTAGTATTCCTCGTCATCAGGCGAACCAACTCCGACCTCAGAGGTAGTTGTAAATTACGTCCACAAGTCAAGGACGAGAAGTCAAGATTTTAGTTCAACTGACCAGTATAGGGGATGAACCTGCTACCTCGGCATCAGCACAACGGAAGTTTAAGTACAAGCATTTCCTAATATATATGACAGGTTAGACGAGACCGAATTTGGTATTTTTTTTTTAAATTCGAAAATTGGAATTGGAATTGGGAATTGGAATATATATGTCATATGAAATTAAGAATCGACATCACTGCTCTCCGGACATTCTCGCAGGTGATCTTCACTGGCCAAGGAAAAGCTCCCATGCAGGCAGTACAAGTGGCAGTCTGGCTGACCATCCGTCTGTGTCTTCCTCTACGGTGAGATTGTCGTCCCGGCTTTCTGCTTACCTTCCGCTGAATCAACCCATCAAACACGTGCCGTCTCCACAATGATTGTTGGCTGCAATAGATCTCCAACACTGTCTCTCGCCGTGACTGTACATTCTGTCAGACTGCTGTTCGCCCATATCTTGCCTTTTAACCTGACCCCCCGGTATGCGTTTTACTCATTTTACCCGCTGAATAAACCTCTGCAATTGTGGGTCTTTGTTCTGCTGCACTTTCCACAAGAACTCAGAAAGTTTTACTCACACTGGTATTTTGCTTGAACACAATGTAGAAGGAAATATCTCACAATAGTAAAAAGTAAAAGTTAGTTGCATATCCTTAACAGGACGTAGCAATCAACTCGGGCATTTTTTTGGCTGTTTGTGATTCCTGGGCAAGTTTACGTTCAGTAGTTTGCCATTGATTTCTGAACGTCCGGCACTCATACCATTGCATAGAAACCAACGCAAGGCGGTCCGCTTCCAAATCGCCCGCAGTTGTATTTCGAACGCGGTATACGGAATTACAAACTGCGTCTGCAGCCCCATCGCCACAGATCCGGCCTCACAATTATAAAACATATATGTTGGGAACACCTTCTGTCACCGGACTGAAAGTAAAACTTAGTGAAATGTGAGCAATTAAAAGAGAAGTTAGACAAGGGTGTGTTTTATCACCTCTTCTTGTAGTCCATGCCGTGTGACGTTGGTGATCATGTCTGAGGACAGCCTTCTGTCTCGTGAGCTGGCAATAATTTCTGATACCGACATTCCTTCATGCCATGATGTCAAACTATCCAGCATCTTCTCTCTTGGTCATCCTCGGCCTCTGGGCCAATCAAACTTTCCCGTTGTGACGACAGATTACAGCTTTCCCCTCCTCATGAGATGCCCAAAAGAACGCGGACTGTCTTCTTCTTGTGCGGACATTTACATGCCAATATTTACAGCCGGGCAATTCCTGAATGAGTTAGAGTTGGGAAATATAACCACTCTGAGATTTGTCGATAACACAGTTTGGTATACAAGTGTCTGAAAGCTGTCTGTAAATTATTCTAAACAAGTTGATGGAGGAGAGGAAGAGACGAAGAGCGTATTAAACGCAATGTCGGACTGGGTCTATCAATATTGGATTGTGACTGGGTCTATCAATATTGGATTGGGACTGGGTCTATCAATATTGGATTGGGACTGGGTATGTCAAAATTGGTGTCGGACTGGCACTATCAATATTGCTGTCGGACTGGCACTATCAATATTGCTGTCGGACTGGCACTATCAATTTTGCTGTCGGACTGGCACTATCAATATTGGTGTCGGGCTGGGACTATCAATATTGGTGTCGGGCTGGGACTATCAATATTGGTGTCGGACTGGGACTATCAATATTGCTGAAGGACTGGGACTATCAATATTGGTGTGGGACTGGGGCTATCAATATTGCTGAAGGACTGGGACTATCAATATTGGTGTCGGACTGGGACTATCAATATTGCTGAAGGACTGGGACTATCAATATTGGTGTCGGGCTGGGACTATCAATATTGGTGTCAGACTGGGACTATCAATATTGGTGTCGGACTGGGACTATCAATATTGGTGTCGGGCTGGGACTATCAATATTGGTGTGGGACTGGGACTATCAATATTGGTGTCGGGCTGGGACTATCAATATTGGTGTCGGGCTGGGACTATCAATATTGGTGTCGGACTGGGACTATCAATATTGCTGAAGGACTGGGACTATCAATATTGGTGTGGGACTGGGACTATCAATATTGGTGTGGGACTGGGACTATCAATATTGGTGTCGGACTGGGACTATCAATATTGCTGAAGGACTGGGACTATCAATATTGGTGTCGGACTGGGACTATCAATATTGGTGTCGGACTGGGACTATCAATATTGGTGTGGGACTGGGACTATCAATATTGCTGAAGGACTGGGACTATCAATATTGGTGTCGGACTGGGACTATCAATATTGGTGTGGGACTGGGACTATCAATATTGGTGTGGGACTGGGACTATCAATATTGGTGTGGGACTGGGACTATCAATATTGGTGTGGGACTGGGACTATCAATATTGGTGTGGGACTGGGACTATCAATATTGGTGTGGGACTGGGACTATCAATATTGGTGTGGGACTGGGACTATCAATATTGGTGTCGGACTGGCACTATCAATATTGGTGTGGGACTGGGACTATCAATATTGGTGTCGGACTGGCACTATCAATATTGGTGTGGGACTGGGACTATCAATATTGGTGTGGGACTGGGACTATCAATATTGGTGTGGGACTGGGGCTATCAATATTGCTGAAGGACTGGGACTATCAATATTGGTGTCGGACTGGGACTATCAATATTGCTGAAGGACTGTATCTACTGTGATGTCATCTACTGCCTATATAGTAGTACCTTGCCTTTTGGCGGGGAAGTCTTGAGTCTGAGGAATTAAGGCCGCCTGGCTAGTGCAGTCGCCGCGAACTGTGCAGGTTAGGGTGTTCTTTTTGCCCCCGACAGAAAAAAATCCACACTCTACCGAGGATTCGAACCCGGGTCTCTGGAAAGAGAATCCGGCATTCTAGCCACTTGGCCAGCCGCTCCTGGTGTAGGACTCGGTTTATCAATCCTGGTTATGGACTGGGTCTATCAATATTGGTGGTAGAATGGGGCTACCAATATGCATGTCTTACACGATCACACTCATCGGTGACTAACAATTCTGTCTTGACTTTCTGTAGTTTCCATACCAGTCTCTCGAAATGCCCCTCTACCATAAGCCACAACCGACCACTGTAGCTTGAGGTCAAACGCAGTTTCACAATCCCGCATAACTTTTTCGACATCAACAGCCGGAGGGTAGGAGCATATCGTCGGTCATCAGACAGCAGTGGCCAATATAATGTTAATGACCTGGAAGTAGTTTCCTGCTACAGGTCGGTGATGTGTTAGGGCCCTCATGTTTAGTAGGCCTAAATGCCAGGAGGAATAAGTGGCCTGTCTTTCCCTTACTTAGCGAGACGACGAACGCCGGCGTCGACCCCTCGTCCGACCGCGCTCGTGACATCATCAGCGTAGCTATACTAACTCGCCAGCGAATGACAAACTTAGTTGCATATCCTATAAAGGACGTTGCAGTTAACACCGGCATTTCTCGCTGTTGTGATGTCTTGGCAACTGCACGTACAGTAGCTTGTCATTGCTTTCTGAACGACCCGCACTAATATCATATTGTAAAAAACCAACGCTACGCGGTCTGCTGCCAAATCGCGCGCAGTTGTGTTTTGAACGCGGTTATGCGGGATCATAAATCGCGTCCGAAAAGTCTTCGTCACGGAGCCGGCTAATGGCAAACTAATGAATGAGAAATGGTCTGGAAAACCTAAAATAGCTAAAAACATGCCGAGGATGATTGCCACGTCATGTAAAGGACATTCGACTAACTGTAATATCAGCGAAATAATGTGACTCTGCCTCTACCATTGCTGTCATATGTCTATCACATCTTGAATCCACCTACGAAGGAACGAATTTAACTTTCAAAGGTCACAAATTGGGCACGCAGGCCCGTCTTACATTACTGTGGTGGAAGCAAAATTTTTCTTATTTCAATCAGAGTAGGACACCCACAAAAAAGTGATACTTGACGTCTCATAAGCTTACCTATGGTGTAGACAGGACATACTGAGTTGTAGTTGAAGTGTTTTTAAGACCATGTGAAGTAATCTGATCTGTGTTGGAACTAATGCAGGGAGAAAGTGTCATTCGGTTTAGCGCATGCGCACGCTGTCCCAGAGAACCATGCAGTGTTAATGAACAAATCAGGAAATGCTTTGAAGCCAGGGAGATGTGGTTCCTGAGACGAATGTTGCGAATACTTTGGACTGTCAGAGTAACTAACAACGAAAACCTGGAAGAGGCTAGTGAAACTAGCACTGTATATACGGCTGTAAAAAAAGAAAAGAAAAAGAGACAAACAGCATTCTTTCGTCATTGAAGAGAGGATAGACATTGACAAATATAATGACAACTGGAAAGATCAGTGGGAAAAGAGGCGAGCAGACCAACAGAAATTATTTTGGGTGGGCTGAGACGCTGGTATGTGAGAATATTGTCAGCAGAGCTGGTCCAGAGTCCAGAGGACCAAGGGCTGAGATATGTGGAAAGGCATGACTGCCTACGCCAGCTGGTAAAGCACATGATGATGAAATGTTGTACAGACGTCAGACGAAAAATAGTGGTGGTGTAGATGTTAGAATACTTGCTTACTCAAGTACTGGTCCTTACACCCACAGTAGTGCGGACAGTTCAACAGACATTAGATACAGGCTGGCCACAG
Organism: Cepaea nemoralis; assembly: GCA_014155875.1. Classification (NCBI taxonomy): domain Eukaryota; kingdom Metazoa; phylum Mollusca; class Gastropoda; order Stylommatophora; family Helicidae; genus Cepaea; species Cepaea nemoralis. The sequence goes on along the minus strand of JACEFZ010027785.1, from coordinate 30,656 downwards.
CACTACAGAGATTAAACAGCATTAACAACATATGGCACATCTATGTATAGCACATACACTAGAATATCATAATATCTCACACTACACTACAGGACAGGACAGTAGCACATACACCAGGGCAGGACAGTATCCCACAAACTAGGACTTGGCAGTATCACAAAAACTACTAGGATATCACAGTATCACAAACACTAGGACATCACAGTATCCCACAAACTAGGACATGACTGTATCACATACACTAGGACATCACAGTATCACACACACTAGGACATGACTGTATCACACACACTAGGACACCACAGTATCACACACATTAGGACATGGCAGGATCATATACACCAGGACATCTCTGTATGACACACACACTAGGACATGGCAGTGATATATACACTAGGACATAGCAGGATCATATACACTAGGTCATGACTGTATCATATACATTAGGACATGGCAGGATCATATACACTAGGACATCTCTGTATGACACACACACTAGGACATGGCAGTGACATATACACTAGGACATAGCAGGATCATATACACTAGGACATGACTGTATCATATACATTAGGACATGGCAGTGACATATACACTAGGACATGGCAGTGACATATACACTAGGACATAGCAGGATCATATACACTAGGACATGACTGTATCATATACACTAGGACATGAATGTATCATATACATTAGGCCATGGCAGTGACATATACACTAGGACATGACTGTATCATATACACTAGGACATGACTGTATCATATACACTAGGACATGACTGTATCATATACACTAGGACATGACTGTATCATATACACTAGGACATGACTGTATGACACACACACTAGGACATGGCAGTGACATATACACTAGGACATTGCAGGATCATATACACTAGGACATGACTGTATCATATACACTAGGACATGACTGTATGACACACACACTAGGACATGGCAGTGACATATACACTAGGACATGACTGTATCATATACACTAGGACATGACTGTATCATATACACTAGGACATAGCAGGATCATATACACTAGGACATGACTGTATCATATACACTAGGACATGACTGTATCATATACACTAGGACATGACTGTATCATATACACTAGGACATAGCAGGATCATATACACTAGGACATGACTGTATCATATACACTAGGACATGACTGTATGACACACACACTAGGACATGATTGTATGACACACACTAGGAATTGGCAATGACATATACACTAGGACATGGCAGGATCATATACACTAGGACATCTCTGTATGTCACACACACACTTGGACATGGCAGTGACATAGCAGGATCATATACACTAGGACATGACTGTATGACACACACACTAGGACATGGCAGTGACATATACACTAGGACATGATTTTATGACATACACTAGGAATTGGCAATGACATATACACTAAGACATGGCAGGATCATATACACTAGGACATCTCTGTATGTCACACACACACTTGGACATGGCAATATGACACACACACTAGGACATGACTGTATGACACACACACTAGGACATGACTGTATGACACACACACTAGGACATGACTGTATGACACACACACTAGGACATGACTGTATGACACACACACACTAGGACATGACTGTATGACACACACACTAGGACATGACTGTATGACACACACACTAGGACATGACTGTATGACACACACACTAGGACATGACTGTATGACACACACACTAGGACATGACTGTATGACACACACACTAGGACATGACTGTATGACACACACACTAGGACATGACTGTATGACACACACACTAGGACATGACTGTATGACACACACACTAGGACATGACTGTATGACACACACACTAGGAATTGGCAGTGACATATACACTAGGACATCTCTGTATGTCACACACACACTTAGACATGACAGTGACATAGCAGGATCATATACACTAGGACATGACTGTATGACACACACACTAGGACATGACTGTATGACATACACTAGGACATGGCAGTGACATATACACTAGGACATGACTGTATGACATACACTAGGACATGGCAGTGACATATACACTAGGACATGACTGTATGACATACACTAGGACATGGCAGTGACATATACACTAGGACATGACTGTATCATATACACTAGGTCATGACTGTATGACATACACTAGGAATTGGCAATGACATATACACTAGGACATAGCAGGATCATATACACTAGGACATCTCTGTATGTCACACACACTAGGACATCTCTGTATGTCACACACACTAGGACATGACTGTATGACACACACACTAGGACATGGCAGGATCATATACACTAGGACATCTCTGTATGTCACACACACACTTGGACATGGCAGTGACATAGCAGGATCATATACACTAGGACATGACTGTATGACACACACACTAGGACATGACTGTATGACACACACACTAGGACATGGCAGGATCATATACACTAGGACATCTCTGTATGTCACACACACACTTGGACATGGCAGGATCATATACACTAGGACATGACTGTATGACACACACACTAGGACATGACTGTATGACACACACACTAGGACATGACTGTATGACACACACACTAGGACATGACTGTATGACACACACACTAGGACATGACTGTATGACACACACACTAGGACATGACTGTATGACACACACACTAGGACATGACTGTATGACACACACACCAGGAATTGGCAGTGACATATACACTAGGAAATGACTGTATGACACATATTAGGACATAGCAGTATCACACACTAGGACATGACTGTATCACACACATACACTAGGACATGGCAGTGACATATACACTAGGACATCACAGTATCACACACACTAGGACATGGCAGTATCATATACACTAGGACATCACAGTATCACAAACACTAGGACATGGCAGTGAGATCTCACACACTAGGACATGACTATGACACACACTAGGACATCAGAGTATCATCCACTAGGACATGGCAGTGAGATCTCACACACTAGGACATGACTGTATGACACACACTAGGACATCAGAGTATCATACACTAGGACATGGCAGTGGCGCACACGCACACTAGGATAGGATGGTATCACACACACACACACAAACTAGGACATACACTAGGACAAGACAGCATCACACACACTAGGACATGGCAGTATCACATAGACAGGACATGACAGATCACAAGTTAGTTGCATGTTCTGTACACAACGTCGCAACCAACTCTTTCCAACTTTGGAAATTTTTACGTTCAGAAGTTTACCACTGCTTTCTGAACGACCGACGCTCATACCACCAAAATCAACACAAGACGATTTGCTTCGAGATCTGATACAAGCGTAACCTGTGAAAATAATCTTCTACTGCAGGGGCGGGGAACGTTCGGCCCGCGGGCCGTATAAGATACGCAAAATAATTTGGCCCGGCCCTTCCAAGGCAGCCGCAGGCGGGACTCTAAATAAACCCCTTTTTAAAGTTGATTTTATATTCTTTAAAGGCCACAGCAGTCAACCATTGCATTGTTTTGGCTATTCCTGATTCCTGGGTAAATTTATGCTCAGGAGTTTGCCATAGCTTTCTGAACGACCGGCACCCATACCATTTCATAAAAAAAACCAACACAGCTGTGTTTCGAACGCGGGTATGCGGGATTAGGAACTGCGTCCTTAAAATAAACCTAGGAGTTGCATAAACAAACATCAATAATTCTAGAAGCAACATCACCAATACCAGCTAACATTGAACACCCCATCAAAATGAAGAAATTCCAGCCAACACAAAAGGGATGAGGTAAGTACATGTTTGACCAAATATAGCAGTTTACTATTATTTTTAGTTGATGATGTTGTATGACCCGTGAATGACGTTATAAATATCCAACAGGTCCTTGGCCAAAAAAAAAAAAAAACAAGGTTCGCCACCCCTGATTTACAGTTCGAACCACGCTCCTCCACCACTGAGTGTTAACCTGGAATGTTACACTATATGTCAGTCGCATATTCTTTACAGGTTTCCGCAATAAACCCCTGTATCATTTAGCTGTTTGTATTGTCTTGGCAAGTTTACCTTCAGCAGTTTGCCTTTACTTTTTCTAAACCGGCAAGTATACCATTGTATGAAAACCAACGCAAAGCGGCCTGCTGCCAAATCGTCAGCTGTGTTTCGAACACGGTCTTGGGGATTATGAATTGCGTCCGTAACTCCTTCCCCAACGTCACGCTATAATGGTGCATATATCATCACATGGACGCACTTGAGAGAGCCACTTCTACCTCTCCACAAGTCCAGGTCAGGGCGACTGACTCCGTGACCCACTGACCGATATTGTTATACCAAGCTGGAAGTAATAATAACCAGTCACACCCGATTCATGATCGGCGAAGTGGCCCAGTGGGCACTACAACGCGCAGCTCCCCGTCATACCGAGTCCAGGGTACAACATCAACTGCAAACGATTTGGAAGCAGACCGCATTGACCTGATGTCCATGGTATGGGCGTTGGTAGTTCAGACAGCGATGGCGAATGATTGAACTTTAAAACTGACTAGTACATCACTGTCAACAACTTAACTGACAGGCATCATCGGGTACTTCTCACACACTCATACAAGACAACTTGCAAGTCGTGTGGGAGGCAAAATGCATGGTCCATTTTATTGCCGTTGGCTCGCTTACAAGCGGTAAACAGTCGCTAATGCATTACACAATATACAGCCACAGAATTATCTAACACAAACTGCTAACCCTATGCTAACTCTATCTATGAGTGAACACAAAACTCCTAACGCTATTCTAAACGACGTGAACGCCCCAAGTCCAGTCTCCCGTCTGCCGGACATCTCTCCCGTGGTTACACACCCCGCGGGGGTGACCTTCTCCTTCGTGCGTGTTACCTCACATCGCACGCTGCTGGCAAAACGTGGCCTGTTGAGTGTCTACTCAACTGTGCTCTGGCTTCATGAGGTGCGGTGGTATCGTGATTAGAGTGCTAACTCTCTGAACACCGCCTGCGTGTATTCTGAGGGAGTGGCTAACCTTCCACGATTCCCTCATCTCCCCTGCTCTTGCCTCGGGCACCGTATCTCCTCCTGGTCCCTCCAGGATTGACCGCTCTCCCTGGCGGAGGGGATGCGGTTAAGTCTTTGACACACACCCGCCCCCCTTGTGTTGCGTCATCAACTTTCACTTATTGGTTGTGACGCAAGGAGGTTTCTACACAAAAAATTAGTGTCTCTAATTTTTGTCAAAGACTCTAGATAACCTGGCTCTGGGCTTTCCAATAGACTATTAACAACTATTGTCACAATGTAGTAAAGCCTCACTTGGCTACTGGCAATCGCCACAAACTTGCCTGGTTGGCGTGAGCCCCTTCTCACATGCTATATTATATTTATCAGAGGTATGTCTGAACCGGACCGTTGTCTTATAAGACCTGCCCTCACATAGTAAATTAACTTACTACCCATACAAAGTTGACTTTCTTAGGGTCAACACATGAATTGCTTCATGTCCCCCATATAATATTTAACAACCAATCTACAAGAGTGTGTGCGACAGGCTTTACCTTCTTCGCTTCCGCGCGTAAGACCTCATTTCACTGTTAATTTAGTTCTTCGTTGTCTATTATGTCCCCTGGCCCCAAAGTTATCTGCCTTTGATCTGCAAATAGTGTATGCAATTTATATGTTTGTTTTTCTGGTTGTTTGCGAGTTTGGATGTAATAAATCTACTAATCTAACTTCTACCCTATATTTCTAACTTATCTGTGTATGTATGTTAGTTTTTTGAGTGCCATAATTTTGTTCAATGTGGCCACAAACAGGTGTATAACACTAATTCGTGACTACATCCCATTGTTATGAGACCCAAAATACTGTATTCTAAGTTCTAAACTATATCACAGACAACACATTCACACCAACATAATTTCCCTAGCGAAAACCAACATTAGCCAACCAATATTAAAAGTCGTTGCAGGCAGCAGAAGAATTTGCTGACTGCTTGCATTCTCTCCCGTCTATCTTTCACTCATTTTCACTTTCACACTTCTGTCATACTCCTTTCACCCTTACCTCTGTCACACATCTATTATCCTTCCACACTAATTCTTCTGATCATTTAAAAACCGTTGAGTGACACTGTACAGATTTGGCTCAGTTTGAGAAATTTGAGCTCAATGACTGTGCGAAAATCGCTGCACGAGTCATGTATTTACAATATATTTACCCGGGCGAGACAGGGTTGATGGCTTGTCCCTTTGATCTCATCATCTAATATGTTACACTAACCTAAAGTATCATATTTTATATTATAATAGACTATTCTTTTATAACTAAGTATTTAATGTGTTAACTAAGTTCTATTATGTTAATTATATTATCTGTTTATCCTACTCGTTATGTTTATCTAATCTAGGGGATGTAATGTAACTATTTAAATGTAATTAGTGTGATATGAGTTACGTACCTTAATTACCTGGATGATGTGAACATAAATTATGTACTTTTCTAATACTATACTATCTAATGTTTTTAGAGTGAAAATGAATCATATGATTAATGTTCTTAATCTAAATTATGTAAATGATGTATGTAAAATGATAATACTAATTACTGGTAATGTTTGATCGATGGTATGGTTCTCCTTAAGATGGAATAAACTACCCTAAACTAAAGCTAAATGACATGTAACATTCTAAATGGTACTATTTCTATTAAAATTTTACTTTAGCTTGTAATTACCTATTTTTTTACTTCTAACCTAATATTTTAAGCTAAATAGCTGGGTTGATTACTGTACTAACTATACTATTTAAATAAATGAGACTTATTATATTACCTAATTCTATCTCTCATCTATCACTATGTTAAAATATTATCTTACATATCACATTAAGTTTATATACACAGTATTCAGTTCTCTCAGGTTAGTAGTTGCCTTCATGTTTGAATATTGGTATAGGCACAATATAACTACATAATTTGCCTGGGTATCTGAAATACATTTTACGGTCATAATAATGTTCATCGGTAGTGCACGTGTAGAGATTCGCTGGTGTCGTAGCTTACCCTTTATGTGTCTGAAATTAAGCATTGTTCTGACACTGTTTTCTACATTTCACACACCTGATACACCGGACTGGAGCTTAGTTGGAAATGAGCTGTCCTGATTCACACGGTAGTATCTAAGTTCTGTAGCACAGTTCTTAAGTTAATGTCTACGGACACATGATAGTTCGTTGTACTTGGTACACTCTTAAGCACACCATGGGTGTATATGTAACCTATTTTACATAGCATATTGTACTGTATTCATGTACTAACTATCACTCTACATTATTATGTGGGATTTCAGGTATTATTACCTCAGATGGTAAAATTAGTGACCACCTGTATCTCCGGTCATTTTGATGCACACCACTTTCTATGACCGTAATCGGGGAGTTGTCGGTCTGGACCATGCAGTGAACATCCGTCAGAACTCGATGGAGCTTTCTCACTGCATAGATGACGCTTAGGGTTGCAACTGTGATATGGAATCTCTGGACTCAGCATGTGTGATCTTACGGCTCACGTCGCAAATCGGATGGAAGATGCCCTCAAAAAATTGGCCTAGTACTGCAGTGATGGAGATTCTGCTGGCATATGACCTAAGATAATACATGAGCCTAGGATTAGGCAAGCGGAGGGATTGGAATATTTACAAAAAAAATTTTCAATTTTGACAATGCAGAAATTAATAATGCATCTTTCACATATAATTGTAATTTCTGAGTAATTTACTACTCCCAAAAGGTTTCTGACCTGTTTCCTTCTGTTAGACATGGTCAGATTCATAATTTTGGTACTATTCTTCAGGTCAGTCTACAGTTGGTCTTGAGAAATGACATGACCCAAAAATGAATTTATTTTAGGCATAATTTGACTTTGCTTGGTTTGACAGTGAGACCGAGGAGTCGCACTCTGTCAAAGGCATGTCTCAGTTTCAGTAGGTGTATTGTCCAGTCATCAGTATTCTGATTTATTCATGTGTATTCTATAAGTTCACTACATGTATGCCCCTCGTCGGATTTGCCAGTCTCACTAACTAGTGTAGTTGCGCTATGTATGTCTGTCGTCTGATCACTTGGTGTTGTTGCAATATGTTCGTCTGTGTCTACTTCTGTCTGTTGTCTTGAAAAGTAAAGTTTACGCATGTTGACATGGAATATCTCTAAGTGTATGTTTATCGATATTTCATAGTCAACATGTACCATGGTTATGTACCACCTTGAATAGTCGTTGCCATTTCGCTGGTATGGAAGTAGCCTAAATCTGTCTTGATCAAGTTCAAGATCACTGGTTCTTGCACCGTTGTTTGTGTGTTTGTGGTAGAACTGACCCTTCCTCTATCAAATGGCTTGGGAGCCAGTATAGAAGGTTGTACTTCAGTTCTAGGATGTCTACCCTTAAACTTTTGTACCAATTGTTGACAGACATTACACGCAAATACATTATGAAAACATAATTTTATCTTCTTGAAAAAACCTGGTCTGGTGTTGTTGTATGCCAGATGACCAGTCACCGGTGTTTTATGTGCATATTTTGGCATAGTTAACCGGTATTGTTCAGGTAACACCTGTTCATGGTTACCTGTAGCATGACCTGTAGTTGATATGCCATTCTTACATCTAAATAAACAAGATGCATTTTTGGTCACTCTGGCTTTGCCCTTTAACAATTTTAAGTATGGAGACACATTAAGAGTAGATTTCTGGTGGTGTAAAAGTTTCTGTTTGTTTGTGTCATCTGTGCTGGTTTTAGAAAGCATCAGTAGTGTCTCATCTTGTAATATGTTATGATGTTTTGAAGTGTCTGTTTTGGCTGTTATAATAGTTGCTTTTACTTCTTCCCATGCAACTATTTCATCAATCGTACACTGTTTTAGTTGGGGTAAGCACCCCAGAATTAAATCAGTACAAGGGTTGTTCAGTATTGCACAGGTAAAGGTACCAGAGAGAAAAGGAGAATCAATATGGGCTTTTGCCAAAGGGTAAATTTCAATGTTACCCGAGAAGGTACGGCATTTGACAGTATCACCTGTGTAATCACCCGGATTCACCAGTTCTTTCCGAAGACCAATAAGGGTACTGCCGCTGTCCAGCAAACACTGGCATGCTACATTATTGACCATCGCATTGTGGAACACAAGATTGCCTCTGGAGGCTACTGCTGCGTTTACACTCTCAGATGAGCATAGTACTGTATGTCCACACTCTAGCTTCGCGTTTGTGTGGAATTGGTGACATCGTTCACAGTTGTCGAAGCTCAACATATCGTATGCACCACAAACATTTTCTGCTTGGTTATTAGGTAAGTCACTTTCACTCTCAGACTCATTCTCACTACCACCATCTGAAGAGGTGTCAATCAAAATGGCATTATTGGCTTTCATACGCTGCCGGCCAAGGCACTTATTACTATAATGGCCATAACAGGAACAAAAAAAACATTTGATTGCACGCCTGTATGCAGATCTTTTACTTTGCTGTTTTCTTGATCACATTTTCAAGATGCGCCGGATAATTTGGCGCTTTGTCACACATAGCATAGGTGTCATGTAAAAGGTGACAATGGATACATTTTTCCATTTTCTTATCTTTCTTATCGTATTTCTGATAAGGTTTCCTATTACTTTGGTAGTTTTTAGTTCGGTCTTTGACGAAGGAAACTATTTCAGAGTCATTTGAGGTCTTAAACACATCTCTGTTAGAAGAAAAATATGCTGAGCCTTTTTTCTCGAATTGCTGGATGTTCTCAATGTCTGACTGCTGCAAAAATTTGGCAAAAGGAGAAGGTATGGTAGATATAACCTTGTCCATAGCAATTAAGTTTTTTAATCTATCAAAGTCTTTTCCTATGTTAGCTGCTTTCAGCCACCTGTCTAGTACACTCTGGACATTTGAAACATAATCACTAAAGGTTTCACTAGGTTTCGGTTTTAGATTTGAGAACTGAACTTGATACCCAGGGGCATCAAGTAAAAAGTGCTGCATAATCCTATCATGGATGTATTGATAGCTAGATCTAAGCTCTGTTGGTATAGTTTCTATTACTTTGAGGGGCTCACCACTGAGATTTTTTGTATAAATTGGGGCCCACATCTCTAATGGAACTTGGTGGTATTTAAATTGATATTCTACATTCTCTGTCCAGGCTGATATGGAATCATCTTTACAGTATGGTTTGATAATATTTTTGTATTTGTTGAACTTATTTTCTTCTTGTTGACTTCTTAATTTAGTGGCAGAGATCTCTGCGTGTGAGTCTACTTCCAAGCCTTTCGTCTTTAACTGTGTCTCTGATTCTACTTGGATTTGTTTTTCTTTAACTCGTGCCATTTCATCTATCTCTTTTTGCTTTAGTTCTCTGTCTTGATCTATTTGCTTTTGCTTTAGATCTAATTCCTTTAGCTTAATCTCCTTATCATCTTCTAGCTGTTTTTGTTTTGTTATCTCAGCTAGTTGAGCAATCTCTTTTTGATGCTGTCTTTCTTCTTCTCTTTCTCGTGCGCGTTCGTCCCTTTCAGCATTTTCTTTTCGTATGCGATCAGCTTTTTCAGCCTCTTTTGCTTCTTTAAAATTTTGATCTGCATATTGTTGTAGTTCTTTCCCTGTTAATTCTAGTTCTTTACCTGCTTTTATGAAATCTGATAAAGTTGCCATCTTAATTTAGTATTCGGTTCGCAGTGACAGGTAATGATGACTTTTATTAGTTATTTATCTTTGATATGTTATTTTTATTCACCAATGAGCGCCAAGAATTGTACTCTTTGCTTGTGCCCTGCAAAATTTAATGCTGAAAAAACAGAGCACAACAGATACAATAGTGTCTCAAAAGCTGAAAAAGAGATGCACTATTAATTAAATTGCATGCCAAAATATATAAGTGTACTCAGCTTTAACGTTCCCGAGGATCGGGGAACGGAACTCCGTTGCCACAGGTCACCTTGGTACTCTAGGGTGGAGACACGTGTCGTTACCAGCAAATTATATTTGGTACACAGGGCCGTAATCAGGTGTAGTTCGCCCTTTTGATATGCAGGGCCGTAGTAATCAGGCCTATTACACGATATGTTAACCCAGACCCCTATTTTGATATGCAGGGCCGTAGTAATCAGGCCTATTACACGATATGTTAACCCAGACCCCTATGGACAATGACTTAGACAATGACAGACAGATTTACGAACAACTAGAATATGTATTAAATAAATTAAATGTCAATGTCCTGTCTTTGCTCTATCAGTTATTGCCTTATGTTACTAATCTCTTTAATTTCTGTACGTGTTGTGCAGGCAAGTATCATCTGCCAGGCCAAAAAATAGTTCCATCGTGACGGTAAACACCGAGAAAATATGACCAAAAATATGCTTATCTGGTTTTAAAGAAATAAAAATAACATCATAATGTTTAAATAAATAAATATATTCCTTTAGTAGTTGAAATAAATAAATATTAAATGATATAACGTACCGATTCAGGCGAGCAGCTGTTTAGCAATTCTCTACACACTCGATTGCTGTATGCTAATGAGCCCAGACGACTGTTTGTCAATCATCTGACGTCACAGCACAGCGCGATGAAAAATCGATATTGTCGGCTTTGTTTTGTATCGCTCCGCCCTGAATCATTTTTGGTACTCATTTCTCAACAAAAAGGTAAATATCTAAATAAATATGGGAAAACAAGAATATTAATACTTACAGCTTTGATGAATACATAATTTGACTAAATAAATACTTCATAAACACAATTAAACAGTTTAATACGTCACGATAGGCACATTTCTAGCTTGCAAAATTCTCTCGCCTGCACAAATCATCGTCACTACACAAATTAAACCCTAGTCTTAGAGCCTCGTGGACGAGTGGAGTAGCTTGAATATTACATTCAAGCTTCACTTCTGACAACCACAATTACCCTGGCCTGTCAACAACTTAACTGACAGGCATCATCGGGTACTTCTCACACACTCATACAAGACAACTTGCAAGTCGTGTGGGAGGCAAAATGCATGGTCCATTTTATTGCCGTTGGCTCGCTTACAAGCGGTAAACAGTCGCTAATGCATTACACAATATACAGCCACAGAATTATCTAACACAAACTGCTAACCCTATGCTAACTCTATCTATGAGTGAACACAAAACTCCTAACGCTATTCTAAACGACGTGAACGCCCCAAGTCCAGTCTCCCGTCTGCCGGACATCTCTCCCGTGGTTACACACCCCGCGGGGGTGACCTTCTCCTTCGTGCGTGTTACCTCACATCGCACGCTGCTGGCAAAACGTGGCCTGTTGAGTGTCTACTCAACTGTGCTCTGGCTTCATGAGGTGCGGTGGTATCGTGATTAGAGTGCTAACTCTCTGAACACCGCCTGCGTGTATTCTGAGGGAGTGGCTAACCTTCCACGATTCCCTCATCTCCCCTGCTCTTGCCTCGGGCACCGTATCTCCTCCTGGTCCCTCCAGGATTGACCGCTCTCCCTGGCGGAGGGGATGCGGTTGAGTCTTTGACAATCACAGTCTACAACACAATCTTACCACCAACTCTAGTTCAGTGCCAAGATGGACAATGACAGAAATAGAGAAAGGAACAATTCAAGAGTAGAAATGAGATACCTGAGAAGAATACTCAATAAATCAAGAAGAGAGAAAATCGAAATGAAGAAAAAAGGACCCAAAGGGGGGGGATAGCAGCGTAGATTTATAAAAAAAAATAGCAAGTCAAATTTTGGGCCCTGTGATAGTTACCAAATTAAAAGTTACCACAGCAAGCAATGATGTCAACATATGGAGGACAAGAAGACGCCCCCATCCCCGTAAACATGGACAGAGGGAATAGCAGAGCCATGGGGAATACGAACATGAAGCCCATAAATGGGCACTCTCCCATGTTTATATTTAGTTCCTCTTGTACCATGCGTGTCGAGGTGAAGTATAAACAGTGGGAGAGTGCCCATTTATGGGGCTTCATGTATCGATATTACCATGGACTCTGCTATTCCCTCTGTCCATAGTTTACGCGATCGGCGTCTTCTTGTGCCTCCATATGATCTGTACATCATTGCTTGCTGTGGTATACTGTTAATTGGTAAACTAGTCACATGGCCAAACTATTTGACTTGCTGATTTTTTTTTATAAAATCTAGCGCTGCTATAACCCCCACCTTGGTCCTGATTTCTTCATTTCTGATTTTCTCTCTTCTTGATTTATTGAGTATTCTTCTCAGGTATCTCATTTCTACTCTTGTAATTGTTCCTTTCTCTATTTCTGTCATTGTCCATGCTTGGCACTGCTAACATAGAGTTGGTGGTAAGATTGTGTTGTAGACTGTGATTGTCAAAGACTCAACCGCATCCCCTCCGCCAGGGAGAGCGGTCAATCCTGGAGGGACCAGGAGGAGATACGGTGCCCGAGGCAAGAGCAGGGGAGATGAGGGAATCGTGGAAGGTTAGCCACTCCCTCAGAATACACGCAGGCGGTGTTCAGAGAGTTAGCACTCTAATCACGATACCACCGCACCTCATGAAGCCAGAGCACAGTTGAGTAGACACTCAACAGGCCACGTTTTGCCAGCAGCGTGCGATGTGAGGTAACACGCACGAAGGAGAAGGTCACCCCCGCGGGGTGTGTAACCACGGGAGAGATGTCCGGCAGACGGGAGACTGGACTTGGGGCGTTCACGTCGTTTAGAATAGCGTTAGGAGTTTTGTGTTCACTCATAGATAGAGTTAGCATAGGGTTAGCAGTTTGTGTTAGATAATTCTGTGGCTGTATATTGTGTAATGCATTAGCGACTGTTTACCGCTTGTAAGCGAGCCAACGGCAATAAAATGGACCATGCATTTTGCCTCCCACACGACTTGCAAGTTGTCTTGTATGAGTGTGTGAGAAGTACCCGATGATGCCTGTCAGTTAAGTTGTTGACAGGCCAGGGTAATTGTGGTTGTCAGAAGTGAAGCTTGAATGTAATATTCAAGCTACTCCACTCGTCCACGAGGCTCTAAGACTAGGGTTTAATTTGTGTAGTGACGATGATTTGTGCAGACGAGAGAATTTTGCAAGCTAGAAATGTGCCTATCGTGACGTATTAAACTGTTTAATTGTGTTTATGAAGTATTTATTTAGTCAAATTATGTATTCATCAAAGCTGTAAGTATTAATATTCTTGTTTTCCCATATTTATTTAGATATTTACCTTTTTGTTGAGAAATGAGTACCAAAAATGATTCAGGGCGGAGCGATACAAAACAAAGCCGACAATATCGATTTTTCATCGCGCTGTGCTGTGACGTCAGATGATTGACAAACAGTCGTCTGGGCTCATTAGCATACAGCAATCGAGTGTGTAGAGAATTGCTAAACAGCTGCTCGCCTGAATCGGTACGTTATATCATTTAATATTTATTTATTTCAACTACTAAAGGAATATATTTATTTATTTAAACATTATGATGTTATTTTTATTTCTTTAAAACCAGATATGCATATTTTCGGTCATATTTTCCTGTGTTTACCGTCACGATGGAACTATTTTTTGGCCAGGCAGATGATACTTGCCTGCACAACACGGACAGAAATTAAATAGATTAGTAACGTAAGGCAATAACTGATAGAGCAAAGACAGGACATTGACATTTAATTTATTTAATACATATTCTAGTTGTTCGTGAACCTGTCTGTCATTGTCTAAGTCATTGTCCATAGGGGTCGGGGTTAACATATCGTGTAATAGGCCTGATTACTACGGCCCTGCATATCAAAGGGCGAACTACACCTGATTACGGCCCTGTGTACCAAATATAATTTGCTGGTAACGACACGTGTCTCCACCCTAGAGTACCAAGGTGACCTGTGGCAACGGAGTTCCGTTCCCCGATCCTCGGGAACGTTAAAGCTGAGTACACTTATATATTTTGGCATGCAATTTAATTAATAGTGCATCTCTTTTTCAGCTTTTGAGACACTATTGTATCTGTTGTGCTCTGTTTTTTCAGCATTAAATTTTGCAGGGCACAAGCAAAGAGTACAATTCTTGGCGCTCATTGGTGAATAAAAATAACATATCAAAGATAAATAACTGATAAAAGTCATCATTACCTGTCACTGCGAACCGAATACTAAATTAAGATGGCAACTTTATCAGATTTCATAAAAGCAGGTAAAGAACTAGAATTAACAGGGAAAGAACTACAACAATATGCAGATCAAAATTTTAAAGAAGCAAAAGAGGCTGAAAAAGCTGATCGCATACGAAAAGAAAATGCTGAAAGGGACGAACGCGCACGAGAAAGAGAAGAAGAAAGACAGCATCAAAAAGAGATTGCTCAACTAGCTGAGATAACAAAACAAAAACAGCTAGAAGATGATAAGGAGATTAAGCTAAAGGAATTAGATCTAAAGCAAAAGCAAATAGATCAAGACAGAGAACTAAAGCAAAAAGAGATAGATGAAATGGCACGAGTTAAAGAAAAACAAATCCAAGTAGAATCAGAGACACAGTTAAAGATGAAAGGCTTGGAAGTAGACTCACACGCAGAGATCTCTGCCACTAAATTAAGAAGTCAACAAGAAGAAAATAAGTTCAACAAATACAAAAATATTATCAAACCATACTGTAAAGATGATTCCATATCAGCCTGGACAGAGAATGTAGAATATCAATTTAAATACCACCAAGTTCCATTAGAGATGTGGGCCCCAATTTATACAAAAAATCTCAGTGGTGAGCCCTCAAAGTAATAGAAACTATACCAACAGAGCTTAGATCTAGCTATCAATACATCCATGATAGGATTATGCAGCACTTTTTACTTGATGACCCAGGGGCATCAAGTAAAAAGTGCTGCATAATCCTATCATGGATGTATTGATAGCTAGATCTAAGCTCTGTTGGTATAGTTTCTATTACTTTGAGGGGCTCACCACTGAGATTTTTTGTATAAATTGGGGCCCACATCTCTAATGGAACTTGGTGGTATTTAAATTGATATTCTACATTCTCTGTCCAGGCTGATATGGAATCATCTTTACAGTATGGTTTGATAATATTTTTGTATTTGTTGAACTTATTTTCTTCTTGTTGACTTCTTAATTTAGTGGCAGAGATCTCTGCGTGTGAGTCTACTTCCAAGCCTTTCATCTTTAACTGTGTCTCTGATTCTACTTGGATTTGTTTTTCTTTAACTCGTGCCATTTCATCTATCTCTTTTTGCTTTAGTTCTCTGTCTTGATCTATTTGCTTTTGCTTTAGATCTAATTCCTTTAGCTTAATCTCCTTATCATCTTCTAGCTGTTTTTGTTTTGTTATCTCAGCTAGTTGAGCAATCTCTTTTTGATGCTGTCTTTCTTCTTCTCTTTCTCGTGCGCGTTCGTCCCTTTCAGCATTTTCTTTTCGTATGCGATCAGCTTTTTCAGCCTCTTTTGCTTCTTTAAAATTTTGATCTGCATATTGTTGTAGTTCTTTCCCTGTTAATTCTAGTTCTTTACCTGCTTTTATGAAATCTGATAAAGTTGCCATCTTAATTTAGTATTCGGTTCGCAGTGACAGGTAATGATGACTTTTATTAGTTATTTATCTTTGATATGTTATTTTTATTCACCAATGAGCGCCAAGAATTGTACTCTTTGCTTGTGCCCTGCAAAATTTAATGCTGAAAAAACAGAGCACAACAGATACAATAGTGTCTCAAAAGCTGAAAAAGAGATGCACTATTAATTAAATTGCATGCCAAAATATATAAGTGTACTCAGCTTTAACGTTCCCGAGGATCGGGGAACGGAACTCCGTTGCCACAGGTCACCTTGGTACTCTAGGGTGGAGACACGTGTCGTTACCAGCAAATTATATTTGGTACACAGGGCCGTAATCAGGTGTAGTTCGCCCTTTTGATATGAAGGGCCGTAGTAATCAGGCCTATTACACGATATGTTAACCCAGACCCCTATTTTGATATGCAGGGCCGTAGTAATCAGGCCTATTACACGATATGTTAACCCAGACCCCTATGGACAATGACTTAGACAATGACAGACAGATTTACGAACAACTAGAATATGTATTAAATAAATTAAATGTCAATGTCCTGTCTTTGCTCTATCAGTTATTGCCTTATGTTACTAATCTCTTTAATTTCTGTACGTGTTTGTGCAGGCAAGTATCATCTGCCAGGCCAAAAAATAGTTCCATCGTGACGGTAAACACCGAGAAAATATGACCAAAAATATGCTTATCTGGTTTTAAAGAAATAAAAATAACATCATAATGTTTAAATAAATAAATATATTCCTTTAGTAGTTGAAATAAATAAATATTAAATGATATAACGTACCGATTCAGGCGAGCAGCTGTTTAGCAATTCTCTACACACTCGATTGCTGTATGCTAATGAGCCCAGACGACTGTTTGTCAATCATCTGACGTCACAGCACAGCGCGATGAAAAATCGATATTGTCGGCTTTGTTTTGTATCGCTCCGCCCTGAATCATTTTTGGTACTCATTTCTCAACAAAAAGGTAAATATCTAAATAAATATGGGAAAACAAGAATATTAATACTTACAGCTTTGATGAATACATAATTTGACTAAATAAATACTTCATAAACACAATTAAACAGTTTAATACGTCACGATAGGCACATTTCTAGCTTGCAAAATTCTCTCGCCTGCACAAATCATCGTCACTACACAAATTAAACCCTAGTCTTAGAGCCTCGTGGACGAGTGGAGTAGCTTGAATATTACATTCAAGCTTCACTTCTGACAACCACAATTACCCTGGCCTGTCAACAACTTAACTGACAGGCATCATCGGGTACTTCTCACACACTCATACAAGACAACTTGCAAGTCGTGTGGGAGGCAAAAATGCATGGTCCATTTTATTGCCGTTGGCTCGCTTACAAGCGGTAAACAGTCGCTAATGCATTACACAATATACAGCCACAGAATTATCTAACACAAACTGCTAACCCTATGCTAACTCTATCTATGAGTGAACACAAAACTCCTAACGCTATTCTAAACGACGTGAACGCCCCAAGTCCAGTCTCCCGTCTGCCGGACATCTCTCCCGTGGTTACACACCCCGCGGGGGTGACCTTCTCCTTCGTGCGTGTTACCTCACATCGCACGCTGCTGGCAAAACGTGGCCTGTTGAGTGTCTACTCAACTGTGCTCTGGCTCCATGAGGTGTGGTGGTATCGTGATTAGAGTGCTAACTCTCTGAACACCGCCTGCGTGTATTCTGAGGGAGTGGCTAACCTTCCACGATTCCCTCATCTCCCCTGCTCTTGCCTCGGGCACCGTATCTCCTCCTGGTCCCTCCAGGATTGACCGCTCTCCCTGGCGGAGGGGATGCGGTTGAGTCTTTGACAATCACAGTCTACAACACAATCTTACCACCAACTCTATGTTAGCAGTGCCAAGCATGGACAATGACAGAAATAGAGAAAGGAACAATTACAAGAGTAGAAATGAGATACCTGAGAAGAATACTCAATAAATCAAGAAGAGAGAAAATCAGAAATGAAGAAATCAGGAACAAGGTGGGGGTTATAGCAGCGCTAGATTTTATAAAAAAAATCAGCAAGTCAAATAGTTTGGCCATGTGACTAGTTTACCAATTAACAGTATACCACAGCAAGCAATGATGTACAGACCAAATGGAGGCACAAGAAGACGCCGGTCGCGTCAACGATGGACAGAGGGAATAGCAGAGTCCATGGTAATCTCCATACATGAAGCCCCATAAACGGGCACTCTCCCACTGTTTATACTTCACCTCGACACCGCATGGTACAAGAGGAACATGGATGAGATGAGATGAGATGATGATGAGATGAGATGATGATGAAATGAGATGATGATGAGATGATGATGAGATGAGATGATGATGAGATGAGATGATGATGAGATGAGGATGATGATGAGATGAGGATGAGATGAGATGAGATGATGATGAGATGAGGATGAGATGAGATGAGATGATGATAAGAATCACAAACAACCAAAATATGTTTACCGCAGCATCCTCTAAAAGACACGCAACTAACTATAGCGTGTGACTGACTTCAGGGGTCACTGACCTGTACAGCCAACAGACAAGGAAGTCATATTACGTATGTCCACACGACCCATGCCCCACTTAGCACGTGCAACAGATGCGCTTGTCCCCATTATGGCTAGTCCTTTCATCTTTGTGAGAATTGCAGACTTTTGACGTCAATCTGATGTTCTGTTTTAGTTGTATAGAAGACGACGCGCGCAGTGGTTAGTGCAGTCGCTATGCACGCTAGTTGGTTTCCGATTCACACCCTCGTTGAGGTGAATTTTTGTGTGTGATGACGTGGCTTCAGAATTTCACCCCCCCCCTCCCCCTTCTTTGTTTTTGTTTTTTGTTTTAATGCATGTCCCTTGCAGGACTTTGCGATACACCCCCTTATGATTTTCTAGGCAACAATTTTACTTCAGAAGTTTGCTGTTGCTTCCGAATGAGAAGTCAACGAACACGCCCAACTGACTCGTGTGTGAAATTAACCCACTGCCCCGCCGTCAGCGCACAGGACGTTTAGAGTGCGCGTAGTACACCCCTCCGCCACGCTGACATCTGAATCTAGCCAGTCTAAAAAGGGCACCCCATGTTTTCAGGGAGGCAAGGTGGTCGGAGGATGAAACTTCGGAGGATAGGCCTCAACCAACTCACGCCCAGCCCTCCTATCTTCTGTCATCTCCCTCCATGCCCTCCCCATATTATCCACCTCTATCTCTAATTCTTTCCTCTGGATGTTTCATGTCTTCCTATATTTCTTTTATCCTGTGACTTCCAGAGAAAGGTCTTTCTAGTTGCGCTATAAGCGAGTTTTAACGTGTGTCCTGTTCAGCGCACGCGTTATTTCATCAACTGTATATTCGCGGGAACTTGTCTAGTTCTCTTCGTAAGCGCTGTCTTAGTCATTCTGTCGTACCATTTTAGTAAGTCTGTACTTCTGCGCATGCACCAGTTACTGGATGTTTGTAGTTCATTAGTAACGGGTTTGTAGTTCATTAGTAACGGGTTTATAGTTCATTAGTAACGGGTTTGTAGTTCATCAGTAACGGGTTTGTAGTTCATCAGTAACGGGTTTGTAGTTCATCAGTAACGGGTTTGTAGTTCATCAGTAACGGGTTTGTAGTTCATCAGTAACGGGTTTGTAGTTCATCAGTAACGGGTTTGTAGTTCATCAGTAACGGGTTTGTAGTTCATCAGTAACGGGTTTGTAGATCATCAGTAACGGGTTTGTAGTTCATCAGTAACGGGTTTGTAGTTCATCAGTAACGGGTTTGTAGTTCATTAGTAACGGGTTTGTAGATCATTAGTAACGGGTTTGTAGTTCATTAGTAACGGGTTTGTAGTTCATTAGTAACGGGTTTGTAGTTCATTAGTAACGGGGTTGTAGTTCATTAGTAACTGGTTTGTAGTTCATTAGTAACGGGTTTGTAGTTCATTAGTAACGGGTGTGGTCCTGATCAGCGTTTCTGATCCACACATTAGAATGACTAGCTGGCATCTTGCAGCCTTGACAGATGATAGTTTGTTACACCGTGCTTTAAAAAAGCATAATTACTATCGAATGTGACTGCTCAAACTAATTCGCGTGGTAAATGTTCGTCAACGATGGATGCATGTGAACACATGGTCATGTACACCACCAGGCACCATCTGACGTCTCACACGCTCAGTGTGTGGCCTATCACAGCATATAAAATATACTAATGGGTTTTGAGCCTGCTCCCTGGCCGAGGGGTTAGCAGCTTTCTCCGTTAACCCGTTAACTCCGTTTTCTCGCGGTTGACGTGAGCGCACGAGAATTAGAAGTGGTTCGAGTCGCGCCAGTGACTTATGAGAGTATGGAGCCGGTCGCTCAGAAAGTCGTGGCGTGCTGATGAGCGTAATCTAGCCTAGGAATCAACATACAGCTGAAAGATGCTGATGTTGACCGCAATATCCTGAAACAGGATGGAAACGCGGGGGGGGGGGGGGGGGGGGGGAATGGGTTCTGAGAACTGCATATTGTGGGGCTGCGCTAGCTTCGAGATCCCCCGCCATATTAGTTCGCGTGGATCAGCAGGGCCGAATAGATACGCGTGCTTGCTCTTAAACTTCCGGTGTGCTGTACCGCGGTAGTGAGTTCAACCTCTGAACTGATCAGCTGGACTAACCTGTTGACTTCTCGTCCTTGAGATGAGGACGTAGATTACAAGCACCTCAGAAGTCAGCGTGGGTTTGCCTGATGTCTAGAGACACTGGTAACAGGGAAAGCTAATCCACACGAAAACATAAGTTCAGTGCACTAGGAAGTAGTAACACGTGTATGGACGACGCTTGAGTTGAAAGCGAACGAAAGCAAACAAAGGTTAATTCAGGTCAGTCGAGGGGCGTATATCCAAGGTGTATGACGGTAGAAGTGATGGCCGAGGATCCCGTTGACCCCGTGGGTGACTGTACTGACTGCGAGCTTGTTCCAGTTGCGGCTAGATGACGTCGACATTGAAGTACCCCTCTAACATGCCACAGTGGTGATAATATAGTATTATGCAACTGGTGGTGTCGTCACAGATGAGAATCACCAAGTGCTCATGGCACTTAAACAACTACAACGAAATTACGCATCTAAGTTATAGAGAATGCCAACGTATCCACTTCCTAGACATCATACTCCTGTCCCGTCCTGCAAGAGAATTAGTGTATAAATACAGCGCTGCGTTCCCACCAGATATGCAAGCCAGTTCAGAAACGACTTTTTCCTGCTCTAAGATACAAAATAAATACTAACAGCAACAGAGGTAGTGCTAGACAAACCTTCATTCTTGGAAGACACTTGAAAAAGAAGGCCAAAAAACGCTGTCTCGTTTGAAACAAAAGAAGCTCTCGGAGGCACATAGTGGAAACAGAGCACCGACTTTGATAGTCTGAGAGAGACTGACAACCAGCAGCCAAAGCATGAGGACACTGTGTGTGAAAGCCATAATGAAACTGTTCCTGGTCTTCATGGTAAGTCCATATTTAATTCTCGTCAGGTACTGATGTCATAATGGCTCAAATTTCCCCAGCAGAATTTCTTTTCTAATGCTGGTATCTCTGTTAACTTCGTTATGGTCTTCATGTTCTTGTTCCAGATTTTCCTCATCCGCTTCTTGTATATCTTGTTCTTCCTCCTCTTTTTCTTCTTATTTTAAGTCCACCCTCCTTTCAATTTCTCTTTTTCTTCTTCTTCACCCAAACCTCCCTCCTTCTCATTCATCTTCTTTCTCTTCGATATTTTAAGTAAATAGAAGTAGAGTGTATGACCTATAAATGATACAATATGTAATGATTTATGTCTGTCTGTCTGTCTGTCTGGTTCTTTCTTTATTCTTGTCTGTCTGTCTGTCTGTCTGTCCGTTTGTGTCTTTTTCTGTCTGTCTGTCGGTCAGTCTTGCCGCCGTAGAACAGTGGATAACGCGCAGCGCTTGGAGGAGAGGGTAGTAGTACACAAAATGCAATAAGGAAGGCATTTGTTGCAAAGTGGTTAAGACTTCAGTTCGGAAGGTCGTTCGCGTCTATATTATTAAGTCACATGTGCTTTTTCGAACACTAAGGCTCGGGGGTTCACCCAGCCTTATAAAAAATGAATACCTAACAATTTTAAAAATATTCTGTGAATGAAAGATCACGAGGAAGAACACTGGTCACCTCATCTCGAATGGTGTGGTCTAACATTTCACACCCCAATGACTGCACCTGCTAGGAGCCTACCATTTTACAATGAAAGTAACAGCGGGAAAACCCAGTGAATACACACTACAGTTGGAGCTCATTAACCCTGGAAGGACATCCATTTATGTGAAGGACACACCGAATGCCAAATCATCACTACACTGCCTTGTAGGAGGAATTTCTTGTAAGAAGAAATGCTAGGGCAACAAATTCCGGCAGAAAATGTGGACAGAAGCTCGGGAAGGCAATCTGTTTATGGGAGGAAAATTTCAGAAAAGAAACCTTAACCATCGAATTCGGAAGATGCTGGTCCAAGTGGCACAGACTAGATAGCCGGCTTCTGTGCTACTATGGATGCTGTGTACCTTGTTTAGTAAATGGTGATCGTAGAAGAAGAAGGGGAAGGAGAAGCACTTGCAGCAGCAGCAGCAGCAGCAGCAGCAGCAGCAGCAGCAGCAGCAGCAGCAGCAGAAGAAGAAGAAGAAGAAGAAGAAGAAGAAGAAGAAGAAGAAGAAGAAGAAGAAGAAGAAGAAGAAGAAGAAACGCACCACAACAAACGCTGTAGACACATCACAGCCGACCATGAATGCGGAGATGACACTACATCGTGATATCAATTAGTGTTATTGTTACTATTGTGTGTAATACTTGAGCACAATCACAACTGAAACCTGTACATTCAACAGCTGTGTCTCTGCCTGGACTATACCAATGGGCGAACCATCGACTCCATAATCGCCAGGGCATCCAGGCAGAGTTTATATAAGAGCGCCGGGGACATGCCCGAGGGAGCTGTGGTGACTGAGCTCGACATGCTGCTGACTCGTGAACAGTACAACACTCTTCATGTAAGTTACCCGTTGTATTTGTTTCTTTATTTATAGCTTTTATATCAACGTTTTTAACTGAAATCCTTTCATACAGTTTACTACGCAGTATATATTAGTTGCGTAATTCCTTTATTGAGAAAGCACTACTAATTGGAATTTACATGTGGATGTTAGCACTGTCCGATGTTGGGTACGTCGGTGTGACGAAGATGACGTAGGTCAATCATCACCGGCTGTCGCAAAGCGAACTGACCGTCCTTTAACCGCATTGACTCCACACAGTATTCATGTTGAATCCACTGTTGAATCTCCATAAACAATACCCAGACGTCCGTGGGTGCGAATCGGGATCTCACATTCAGCATTGAGGAATTGTATTACATTATGTTGCTTTAACGGAAATTTTTTGGGTGGCCATTTTTACACAGTTACTGTTGCGCAACCTGCGACTGAAACAGGCTGGTAAGTGATACACAGTGCAGAAGAGTATTTGAGGAATCCCGCTAAATTAATAAATTGCAAATCGATAAAGTATAAATGCTGCTTGCTTGTGTTCGTTGGCTTGAGCTCCAACGCGAAGTCCTGTATGTCGGATGAAGGCATCCTGTTGTCCAACATCAGTGTGATGTCCCACAGGACCTGAGGTTTGCGTGAGTATCCGTTGTCCCATGTCTGGCTTATTGGTGTGCAGACTGGTGATTCCTCGCCATACAGGCAGACACTCTCCGACTTCGGAGGAATCGGCGATCCTATTGACTTTATCCAGGATCCCGAAGGGACCTGTTGCCCAGGACGCTCGACGAGGACGCGTCAATAGGTCTTGGCCAGTATATAACCCGGCCCTGGTGCCTTGGAAACACCTCTGCGTCCCATATAAATAACTATAAATAATAAATAGGAGACATTACTTGTTGACCGTCCCTGGTATATGCAGAATGCAGAATATATGCAGAAGAGTTTAAAAGATAAATAAATACCACAGTGTAATATGCAAGTAAATAGGAATAATCTTAAATAAATGAACCGGTACAACTATCTCGGAACAGTCGTAATATCTTATGGGAAGTGCCTTGAAGAGATCAGAACAAGAATCGCTTTGGCAAAGGTAGCCTTTTGAGAAATGGAAAACATGTGGAATAATAAAAAGATGTCTACTGCAACGAGAAAAAGAGTGTTGAAGTGCTACATAGAACCTGTACTTTTGTATGGATGTAATCTAATGGCAGTGGAAATGTGTGTTTTTTCTTTTTTGGAGGAAAATGTAAATAATACTATAAACAGACTGTCACACGTCATTCTTGCTGATAATATCACGAAGTTCTTACGATGATATGTTCATGATATTGTCGTGTGATGGTCGTTGTCTAGGTAACGATACTCATGGTGTGTCAATGGAGATATCTAACTGTCTTGCAATATAACTCACCCCCGCAGTGCATATTCACCAGTCATTAAACAAGATTCAGTTGGCGCACATAATCCTTTATTACAGAAATAACACAGACTCACGGAACATATGTATATATCCAGAAACAATGTAATCCATAGACTATAAATATCCTCCTCACAATTTAACCAGCACACATCAATGCCTTCTCAAGCCTGCTTCATATCAAATCCACAAGACAGGTAATCCAGCTACTATCCACGGCTGGATCTCCTACAATACAACCCACACATTGGGTCGGAGCCACTGCTCAACTATGCAACCCACTCTGGGTTTTGGCCCTCACTCCCTATAGAACCCACTCTGGGTCAGGCCTGTCTTCACAACTAGGAGAACAACACAACACGGAGATCTCTAACTCTGCTTCTCCTTAGAATACCGACCAGTTCGGCATCTACACATTGACTGTCCTGAAGTCCCTTGACTTCACACAAAACTAAACTGTCCTTCCCCCATCCCCTGGGGTCCACACTCACCCTTCCCATTATTTCTCAGGACTGGCTGTTTTCTCATAGCCAGGTCAGTCACTTTACTGTCTCCCACTTTCATCTCCATTCTTTCTCATGCCCGGTCACTCAACTCAATGTCAATGACCCAGGCTTATGTCATCACCCCCCTCTTAAAAGAAAACTTCGTTTTCAAATATTGGGAGACTAAAACTTACTAAACATGTGACCCAGACATATTGCCTGGGTAGCCCTAAGTATGGCTGCACCTTACTCTAGCTACCACACTACATAATACATCATATGCTCATAGTACACTCCTATATTCATCACACATAAATACAACCATCTTTCTATCTTGTGTATCAATGCATGAACTAATACATCGCATAATAATAATACATCATAGGAAAGCATTATACTTATGTACCCACAGGTCTCTTACTACTTCACGACCACACAATACTATTTGTGTACCGACCCTATATCCGGTGGTTCTGTTCTTGCATTAACCCTCCTCTGATTCCTGTCGATGCTGTGTCTCCCTTTCACGTCCCCAAGACTCATAGTACCTCTACAATTACATCTGTTTGCTATCCCTAGCCCTGGGTCAGTAATGTCGCGAACACTCTTTTGACCTGACTCAACTTTCCTATCTGCATATTGCACCATTACACTTGAGTCTCTGTTTAGTCTGAACTCTTTATTCAATCTTGGCCCATATACCTGGCACCTTGCTTTCTGCTGCATACGCCTTATGCCTATGTGCCCTGCACATGCACTATCCTGAGCTGTTCTAGTATATCGGTCTCTGTGTGCTAAAGGTACTGCTACTTGCCAACGTGCAGTTCTGCTATCTGAAAACCTGCGAGAACATTGTTCTTCCTCTTGAAGCACCATCTACCCTTCATTGACCGCCTATGTTCTACTCTCCTACACCCTTGGGAACATTTGTTCAGGGTAGTATCTTGTCTCTGGGATTCACTAGCACAATAGTTGGGATCCATTCTCATCTGCTCAGCTGTACTATCCTTGTCCTGAGTTCCTGTGTCTACTTCAAGTGCCTCTTCTACCTCAGCTATACTCTCTAATTTAGGTTCTCTTGTGGTAACTACCTCATTACTGCTTACACTATATTTTTGGTCCCAATAAACTACTTCCTCTTCTGTACAATCTTTAACTCCTATAACATTTCCTATGATCAAATCAGCCACTGGTGAGTCCAAAACACACGCTGTCACTCTTCCAGTAATATATGGTGTTTTTACTGTTATTATGGCTAATGGGTAGAACTCTACTGTGCCGTTGAATGTTATGCATCTAATCTTTTTCCCTGTATAATCCGAGGGATCTATTAAACTTCTCCTCACTCCGATAGACGTACATCCGGAATCCCTAATTGTTAACGCTGGCCTATCATTAACAAACCCATGATGCATCTTCAGACTTCCTCTTTCATGTACTGCTGATTCTGCTTTAACTGTGTGACCACATATTAGGACTGGCTGACTGTCTTTTTTCAAAAAGAGGTTTGCACCCACTACAATCTTCATTGTTCAGCGTCTCAATTACTTGCACTGCATTTGAGTGCTCTGTTTCTCTCATCGTACATTGATGGCTGAAATGCCCCTTCCTTCCACATTTGAAACAAGTGATCTCCCTTTTACTGTTGTTCGTTGGTCCATCTGATGGTTGTGCATCACACTGTGCTGCCTTGTGTCTCCAGCTCCCACAATTCCAACATCCGGCATAATTTGGACGTCTCTGGAAGTTCCCTCTTCTATATGGGTACCGTCTTACTCTACCAACATTGTTTCCTCGGAAACCATTATCTTGAAGTTCTTGCTGCTCACCTTTATGTGCTGAATCCACACTTTTCGCCCTTGGTCTGATGACTGGATTCTGGTCCTGTTTAGTGTACGCTGCACAGACTATTTCCTCACTCCTTAATTTCGCGATAGAACTGTTTGGATGTGCAGTCATGTAGTTTTGCCCTAACTGTGACATTGTGTCTATGTCCTTTGGCTTACGTTCCTCAAAGAAAGCTACTAAGTTAGAATTGCATGCAGATACTACCTTGTCTCTTAACATTAGATCTACTAATTTATTAAAATCTTTCCCTACTTCTGCAAGCTCCATCCATTTGTTAAATGTATTCTTTACAGTGTTAACAAAATCTGTGAAATCTTGATTTGTCTCTGGCCCTAACTGTCTAAACTTAGTTCTATATCCATGATCAGTTAGTTGGAACTTTGTCAGCAAACGTTGACGTAAGATAGTGTAGTTGTTTCTTTCTTCTACAGGTAAATTGAACATGGTGTCTAGTGCCTTACCCGTAAGAAACTCGCCAAGTTGCATCGCATACTCTTTCTCTGGAATACCTAACGCTTTGGCTGATGCCTCGAACCTGGCCAAATAATTTTCAAGTTGGTCCCGGTCTGTAAAATATGGCAGTTTTAATCTCTGTGATGACTGCGAAGGTCTTCTGCTTTCCTAACTTTGACCTTTCGAAGATAGTTCTAGTTTTTTAAACTCAATTTCAGTTTCCATCTTAATCTTCTCTTTCTCGATTTCCACCGCATTTGTATGTTTTAACTTTTCAAGTTCCATTTGTGTCTCCTCTCTCTTCCTGTAGACGCTTGTTTTCTATTTCAGCTAGTTTTACTTGTGTCTCTTTCTCTTCCTGTAGACGCTTGTTTTCCATTTCAGCTAGTTTTACTTGTGTCTCTTTCTCTTCCTGTAGACGCTTGTTTTCAATTTCAGCTAGTTTTACTTGTCTCTTTCTCTTCCTGTAGACGCTTGTTTTCCATTTTAGCTAGTTTTACTTGTGTCTCTTTCTCTTCCTGTAGATGCTTTGCCTCACGTTCATTCTGCCTCTCCTCTCTTTCCGTGTGTTTTTGTTCTTTTGCTTCGGCATACTCCTGTAACTCTTTACCCTTCAGGCCTATTCTTTCACCTGCTTCAATATAATCCATTAAAGTAGGCATCTTGTACTTGTGGACACGTTGCTGTCTGTCAGCCAATTATAAATGTAAAGACTCTGCTACTAGTCTTTGTGTGCCTTCAGTAAGTACACTACCACTCCCTGTGTACGTAAATTCGTAGTGCTAATAATGTCACCCTGTACTCACCCAGTCACTCTATAAGCACTAGGTAGTGAGGGGGGAAGTATCACCTATACTCCCTTATATCTATAACAAATAGTTGTATAACATTTCTGGAAATATTGTTAAACATACATATAAATACATATACAAACAAATGGATGATAACAGTAAGTGTTTTCTATCAAAACGTTAGACTCACAAGCCAAGTACACGAAGACGGTGATCACACAGAAATAAACCACAGTAACAACCACAAGCTTGTGTAGGGACACCCACAGTGCGCGTAATATATAAATATAAACTGACAAAGACCACTAGAAAGTAGAAAAGACGAAAGATTACAATAATACCATATATCCGACCACAACAAATATCATATGTAAATATAACGAAAAGAAAAAAAAAAGAAAAATTATAGCGTAACAATATACACAAATCTGACGTGAAAACAACTCGGCTCTAGATATTGGTTAGGACTATTCCAATGCCACTGCACGACACGTTAACTCATTAACGTTTTCATTACAAAAAATATCTTAAGCACCAGAAAAAAAACACGTTTTGCAAGTTCTATCCTAGTGTAGATAGAGATCGCAAAAAATGCCTATCAACAACTACATGTAATAACATATATATATATATATATATATATATATATATATATATATATATATATATATATATATATATATATATATATATATATATATATATAGACAAACGATAACGACAGTTAAGACTATGAGAGAGCAAACAAAATGTCCAACTGGTTGGCCGACAAATATGTGCCTATTAATGATAATCCGTCGCCAAAAGTTCTTATTTTGCTGTTAATAGTTTTTCACAATATGCTGGAAATGTCTGTGTTAAATTCTCCTAAATGTCTACCACGCTAGATGTCAAACCGACTTCTTGTTTTGTTGAGTGGTTACTTCATTTCGCGTTGTGATTACCAGTTCCAACTGTCGAAAACATTGACGGTAAATAGTAATTATCCAAAGTGTTCTTTCGATTGTCGTACAAATTGAAGATGATGGTAATTATCCCAAAATGTTCTGGATTGCTGTTTAAAGACAAAGTTCAAATGAAACATTGGCCGCAAATGCCCAGTGCTATAACCCTGTACCGTCAGTTCTTTTTGGCAACTGTATGCACCCTTGTGTGCGGTGATGACATGTCATCCATCGTTGTAACAATGATTGCTCATGACAGAGTAATGATGACAATAGTAGAACAATTCAACAAAGACGACACATAAAGTCAGGTTTTCATTCATAAACACGTTTATCCAGATCTCCTGTGGAAAATCTCAGTACTTTTCCACTGTCCCCAGCCTTGACCTTGCCGGACACCTCAAGTCAGTACCTCAGTCCTCTTTGTCACAATAATCCACCACTGACTGTCTGTAAAATGACCGGACACTAGGCCATGGAAATTTCCTCAGTAACTGCTTACTGTTAAACAGCCTTGCCTCCTAAGGTCAACCTTCTCAGCCCAATCCGGCTGTGGTGGGGCACTGTTCCTACCCCCTTCGGTCACCTGTCCTGGATAAACAGCGCTGACCCGATTTTTCTGTGGAAACTCACAATTTCCACCGTCCTTCCCCGTTGTGTTCCCTTGTCGACCCGCGACCAACACAGTGCGTTATCTTAGCACACACACACACCTGTCAGTATCTTTGATTTTCTTCAATCCTGTCTTCGTCACAAACAACCCGCTGTCCACGCGACTTTACCTGTGCTGTCCTATTTTTGACCTCTCTGCGTTAATTCTCTGACGCCCCATCTCTTGACCTATGAAAAAACACCGTACACCTGTCTTCAGCACGCACATGACTTCACTGCGAAATCCCTCACTGTCTGTCTTGCCGCGCGCTGGCTGCTTTTGATGAACTGAACTGAAGTGGTATTTCGTGAACTGTCTGCTAGCTTCAGCGATATTGTTGGTATCAAATTTACCTGTAGTAACCTTTACGTGACCCCCTTTTCTTGCCCC